>JANHGB010039839.1:0-238845 GCA_026283785.1 Coracopsis vasa
GTGCGGACCCTGGTTCAGCGGCTGTGTCATTTCTAAATGACATTGTCTTTGATGGACTTGTGGAGGTTGGGAGGCCCTGTCAGAATGGCTTGTGAATGTTGCCCTGGGGAAAGCAGCACACAACCAAGCTGTCTGCCTTTCAGAAGGAAAGGAGAGTGCCCTCAGCCAGCTCAGCTCTCTGTCTACTTCAGTAGAGACTGACTTGTTGCTTTCCTTTACCAACCTTTTGTTAGGTAGTTGTTGATGGCTTACTGCCCTTAAACGAGGACGCTTCACTGCTCATCTCTCGCTTTCAAGACTACATGGAGTATGATGACATTCGGTACTTTGTCATAAAGGCAGTCACTGAGAGTATTGGACAAGTCATGCAGAAGACAAAAGAGGTAACAAATGTTCTTGTTGAGGTGGGTCTGGATAAACTGCTCTGAAACAGTGTCTTGTGCATGAAGCAGGGAGCGACTAGTGGTACATGGAAAGGTTTGGAAGCAGGAGGAATGAGTATGCCTACTTAAAGGCATTGGGTTTTAATTTTTCATGACTCTTCAGTCTCAAATTGACAGTAGTTCAAGACACATCATTCTTGCACATCCTTCTGGTCTGGGTTCTAGCTTCTGTTTTACTTAAGTCTCTGCAGCTTGGGTGGCACACACAAAACTTTTAAGTCTGTTCTCTCTTTGGTGCAGAAGAGTCTGTTTTCTTTAATTGGATCCACCAATTTTGTTAAACCAGAAACAGAGTGTCTATCTCTTTAGTTCAGAGGTAGGTTTTGTGTTGTGCAAACAGATAATGCTCCAAGACAAGGCAGCAATAGAGAATATACCAGTATGTAGTTCAGCCATCAGCATTTTTCCTTGCCTTTTTCTTCCCTAAATACATACAGTGCTTAGGAGATAGGGCAGTATTGAAGCCAGTGTCATGCTATCTGTTGTGGAACTTGCTTCATGTTTAATTATATGCTTTTTTCTCAGAGGCCGCTGCCGTTTTACCAGCAGAATGTATTTTCCCTCATTTCACCCATTAACATGCCGAGCAAAGAGAGTGACATGGTCAAATTTCTGGTGAAGCAAGGTTAGTAAGCTCCATGTGATGAACTGTGTATGGAAAGGAAAATAAGATTTAATATTTTTATTGTGTAAAGACTTATATTATTGTTTGGTTATGGAAAACATCTGCTGCTGTGATCACAGTGATTCTCAACCGTATTACAAAATCCACATTCTGCAGTGTGCAGTAGGGTTTGTCATGGATTTGTATCAAGACAAGGACTTCAGCCTAAATTTTTAGGGTATCAAAGGACTAAGTAAAAAAGGCTTATCTTAATTTTTTTAAACATCCATTTCAAGTTCAGCATCTCTTTCCCCTTTCTTCTTAGACAACTGGGAGGAGCTGAAAGTGTCAAAGCTACAGGTAAGTGTTCGTTTGGTGCTTCAGAGTTGAAATTTTATCTGCTTAAAGTAGAGCTTTACCTGCACCAGTATTTGGTGTAGCTTTACCTACACCAGTTAACTCACTGTTTGCAATTCTGTTTTAAGGCACATAAGCAGGCCTTTGAAAAAATGTGGCTCAGTTTCTTGAAGCACAAGGTGAGTGTTCCTTCTGCCACTGATCTGTACCACTCTTCTGTCACTGATCTTTAGAGGCTGTGGCTGTCATTGCATGGAGCTCCTGTTAGGACCTCACTATTTCAGTGTTGGATGGGAACAGCCCAGTCACCACTTCTGCTGGGGTGTTTTGCCAAGAAGCATGACTTCATGTATGATCTATTTCTTCTCCTTACTCTCGGCCTCTTTTTTTCCACCTTAAACAAATCTAACCCAAGGAGTGACCTGCAGCAATAACAATCTCTTTTCACATGTTAAAGGCTACCAAGCTTTATTGCTAGTGACTTTCCCTTCTGAGCTGTGATGACACTTTTAGTTGTGAACATGTGCTGCTTTCAATGAACTTGATGGTCATGTATCACTTGTAAGCTCTCATATTTGGGAACTGTTGCTGAAAGCTATATTGTCCTGGCACATTCCCTTTTGTTTGTGTGTTGTCTTTTTGAACCATGGGTTGCTGTTGCTCTCGGAGTTCTCTCACAATGATTGTTTGACTGTATTGTGTCATCCTTCACAGCTACCCGCTGGCCTCTACAAAAAAGTTCTTGTTATTCTGCATGACTCCATCCTGCCTTACATGAATGAACCCACTCTCATGATAGATTTCTTAACACTGGCCTATGGCATAGGTGAGTGAAAAGAGGGGTTTTATCCTTTGTGATACATACCTGCAACATGGTACATGTGGACTTGGAAGGTCTGCTAAATGAAGCACCATGGCATAGATGATTAAATAGATGTACTTTTGGCTGGATGAAGCTAAGGAACAAGGGTGAACTCCACTGTCACTAAAAATGAGATGTTTTTACTTCTGTTTGTCAGTGTTGTTGCTCCTTGTGTGTAAGGAAAAATAATATTTAAAGCCATGGGAAGAGTAGAATACTGGAGTGATCTCTTAAATTTGAGTTCAGCTGGCACTGCTGATAGCTGGGTCTCATTGGGACACAGGATGCACGGATTCTACAGGGATGTCCTAAGACCTTTACCTGCCCAGTGTGGCTTTATTGAAGGATTACAGCATCATGTTTTTGTGTCTCTGTCCTTCAGAGTCTGTTCCTCAGTTTAATCTTTGTAAGTTTAATCTTTGTAAGTCCTACAGTTTAATCTTTGTAAGAAATGTGTGACCCTCTGGAAGGTCTTAGATGAAACTGTATCACCTTACAGCCATCATGCTGGCTCTGATTTCAGGTACTCTTAGTTTTGTGTTCCTTCTGGGGAGGTTTTATAATGGAAACAAGTTGAAGCTGATCAGTTTTGGGGTTTGGTTTTGGTTTAATTTTTGTTGTGTTGATACCTGCCTGCTTTCTTATAGGTGGAGCAATCAGTCTTTTAGCCTTAAATGGGTTATTTATTCTGATTCATCAACATAATCTGTAAGTAAAAAGAGAATATTGTTTAAAGGAGCATGGGGGTTTGCATTTATATCTTTATGTAAAGGAATGGAAATAGATTCTCCACAGCTGCAGGCTTTAAATTCTCCCATGAGAGAGCCAAACTCTGCACCAGAGGATCAGTTGGATGCTGAGCTCTTTTGGTAGTCTGACTTTATTTTCAGCTGAGCCTAAATATTCTCTTCTCCAGACTGTGGTTGCTCAGCACTTGAAAATCGATTTCCATTGATCTGATTACATAGTGAAGCCATAGTCTTTGGTGTGCCTTTCACTGGATCCTGTACCATTTGCAGTCAGTGGACATAGCTTCACATCCTGAAAAAGACTGGGCACTGCGAGAGACATAAATTCTCCTTACAGCTTGTTTTCAAGTGGTGGCTGTAGAGAGGAGACTAAGAAAGCTAAACAGAGCACAGCAGTGGTCTGTAATGAAAGCACAGAAACATTTAGACACAGTGTAGTCCCACTGTACACCACTAACAGATGTCTTTTTCCTGTTTTATAATAGGGAATACCCTGACTTCTACAAGAAGCTGTACAGTCTTTTAGACCCTTCTGTATATCATGTGAAGTACCGAGCCCGCTTCTTCCATTTGCTTGATCTGTTTTTGTCTTCATCGTAAGTAGCATCTTTATATTCACATATTTTCCTCCTGCTTTTCTGTTACTCTTGAACAGTCCCCCATGTCTGGGTATTATGTATTCAGTGTGCCTACTGGATTAGATTCATTTTTACTGAGAAAACTGAATCTAAGGGTGTTATTGTAGCGTTGTGTAATTTTTCATGTGCTATTTCTGAAGATTTGCCATACAACAGCTAGTTTCAGGAAGCGAAAATGCAGTTAGTGATCTGAGGTTGATCTGCAAGTAATTATGGATGTATTTTGATCTGTATCCATTTGGCTGAAGGTGATGATTTTTCTGTCAGTCTTTATGAATATGGAAAAGTAACATTCACAGGCTTTTTGTCGATGATAAAGCTGTTGTTAAATTGATGACCTTTTGCAGACATCTAACATTGAAATATGAAGTGTTTGACAGTCTTGTCTTGATCCTGTAAAATCATCGTATGCAGGGAAGAAACGAGATAAGCAGCTGGTCATATAGTTGCCATCATATGTTAGAAAATAAACCAAGAGTAACACTTTACAGTTCAGCACTGAGCATTTAATATCAGACTACTTGTATCCATAGTGTACCTTGGAGAGAGTAACAAGGTCTGACAGATGGTGTCCTATGGGGTGGCTCTGCTGAGCCTTGCAAGTGTAACAAGCCCTAGGGCTGAAGGCTGAGTGGCTGAAAATTGTCATTTTTCATCCTGGTTCTTCTGACCTGAAAAAAGTGCCTGGATGAGCTGATTGCTGTTAGAAATTTGCATTTTTACCATTAGAAAAAAAACCCTTACCCTGCACATTTACATTACAGCAGCCTAATGTTCCCATTAACAGCTGCAGTGCTTCCTTTAGTCCTGGAAGTATTATGTAAATTTAACATCATGGCCTGTGTATTAATTAAACCCAAGAAATGACATGGGAAGAAGTGCTTGCCTGGCCAAGTGTATAAACCCAGAAGTTTATAAAAGGACTGAATAAAGGCTGCCATGTGAATGACCATGTACCAGAGCTGTGCTTGACAAGTGCCTGGAGCGGTGCCATGCATCTGGATTGAATTGATTTGAGATTATTCATGCACTGAATGGAAATGCCCATAAATTTCTTCCAGAGAGCGCACAAGAGCCTATATTGCTGCTTGAAATCAGGATTCTAATAGTTTCTCTTTACTCCATAGCCCAAAAGCCTGAAGAGCCCCACAGATCTTTACCCTGACCTGCTGTTTGGATTGGTGAGGCTCACTTGATAGGACTTTTACAAGCTGGTTTCTTCTGTCTCCTTTCCAACAGTCACCTGCCAGCGTACCTGGTGGCAGCGTTTATAAAGCGCCTCTCCCGGCTGGCCCTCACTGCTCCTCCTGAGGCTCTGCTCATGGTCATTCCTTTCATCTGTAACCTCTTTCGGAGGCACCCCTCATGCAAAGTGCTAGTACACAGGCCTAATGGGCCAGAAGGTAAGGGGGAAGGTGGGCAGAGTTCTATGTTCTGCCTTGAGACAATGTAAAGAGCAGGATTCCTGTGAAGGAGGAGGTGAGATCCAAGTTCTGAGGTTTAGAGGATCCTTCTGTGCCTTGAGTTTGTGAGAAGCCAGCAGGCTGCTCCTGCCAGTTCTGTAATTGTGAAGACCTGCCTGCCTTGCTCCTCTAACCTTGGGCCTCACAGTTGGTTCCCCTGCTGTTGTGATTCCCTGGGTGAAGGCTGCTTTGAGCCTGACACACTGACCCAGGCTGCTTCCAAGTGGTAACGGACTGGCAGAGCTGTACCAGACACTGAGCTTGTCTTGTTCTGCAGCATCGCTCTGGGTCTCTTTGTTCCCTTTGGTGTTACACACAGCACACAGGAGGTATTTGCTCTCTATTTCCTTAGATATTTCAGAAGATCCATATATTATGGAGGAGGAGGAGCCATCCAAAAGCAGGGCTTTAGAAAGCTCTCTCTGGGAGATTCAGGTATGTCAGTTATTCTTCCAACTTTGCTGCTTCTTTGACACATGTTGGCAGTCCCACTTACATGAACCTGCTGAGGTGTGTACTGCAAATGCGATGAGCTTCTGGGTGATCCTTTACTCTGCACCCTTTTCTGTCCTAGCATAAGAGGCAAAGGGTTTCATGTACATGTCAATTAGGGGCTTGTGAGCACACAGCTGACTGTGCAGCTAAAAAGTGTGCAGTTAACAGCTGAAACAGACTAAATAGCTGAAAATCTATGAGGCTTTTTATTTGCTGTGAAGGGGAGAGAGGAACTTGCTGAGCACTGATGGAAATTAATTGGGGTACGGCTAGGTCATCCTGTAGAAATGGGTTTAAAAATGGTAGAGAAGATTGTAAAGTTCACCTTTCACCTGGATCATTTGTAGGATAGTGCATGAAGGTTGAAGTTGGTTAAATTACTGCTGATGGTTCAGAAACCCTAATACCAGGATTATCACTTTCATTTAAATGCTACAAGGGTTTTGTGTAAGGGGCTGAAACAGCAACAAGAATGTTGTGCAGGAGCCAGGAAGTCCAGAGAGCTGGAGCTTGGCTGCAGCATCAGGGCAATAGGAAGTAGCAGAGTTGGGTTATACGTTGTAGGCATGACCTGTGGAAGAGTCTCATCTGTCTTGAGCTGGATTTTAATGGGGTGAGAGGGGCCTTTGATGTGTTTGAAAGGTGACTGAAATCAGGATTTCTTGAAGCTCTATAGTAGCACAGTACAGCAAACTTGCTCCTGCCAGAATTTGATGTTCACCGAAGATCAGACCAGCAAAGGGGCAGATACCTTTGTTGGAATCCAGATGGATGTGTATTACCCTCTATTTACTGGTACATCTCCTGTTTGTCTTGCTTTTGCAGACTCTACAAAGCCATTATCACCCAGAGGTGGCCAAGGCAGCTGCTGTCCTGAACCAGTCTCTGTCTGAAATGGAGGATGACATATCAGGACTCCTGGAGCTCTCAGCTTATGAGGTAATGTTGCTGTGCCTTTGTGAATGATTGGAACCAGAGGAAAGGAGACTGGCTCCTGAATGCAGTAGCTGTGTCCTGTTCATCAGCCTTGCTGCTGGGGAGGGAGCTAGACTGACTTTTGGTTACTCAGAGCCAGGGACAAACAGGAAAATGTTCATTAAATAATGGAGCATGAGCAGCAGTGGTGACAGGGATGGCTTTTATATAAAACGTTTTTTTTACTAGATCTTTCAAGAGGTTAGAGTGAGCAGTGGTATCAGCCAGGGTGAAGAGCTTATACTGAGTTTAACCAATGTCTTCTGGTTTTTAATTTGTAGCTTTTTGATAAAGAAGTAAAGAAGAAGGTGACTGATGTGCCTCTGGAGTTTGAGCAAGTGCGAGGCTTGTTTGGGAAGAAAAATGATGTTTTTGCAGAGCACTTTTCTTTGGATTGATGTGATCTCCTACAAACACATCTGCACAACTCACTGATCTTAGGGACGTGCACACAGCTCACATTGTGCTCAGCTATTCTGCCTTTGAAGTATCTCCATGTGAGGAGAGCTGGACTGCTTGAGAAAGGTGCAGTTGCCTTCAGAGACCTTTGCCACTACCCATGGGTGGACTTCCCTTTGTTTCTCATGCTCGTGTACTGCCACCTGATACTTGGATTTTCCTCAGAGCAAGGTTTTCTGGACTTGTTCATTACTGGGATGCCAGAGCTGCTGATGCTGGCTGTGGTCAGTAACTGCACCATAAGCCCATCTTGCTGCCATTTGGTGGGACTGAGGGTACTTGTGGTCTCTGACTGCTCCTTTTACTTTTCAGATGTGTTATTTTTATACTAGAGCTGACAACCTGTTTGTAGCAAGAGACTTCAACAACAGCTGTAAACACCTGGTGTTATGCTAATTGTATTTTTTATACACACTTTAAAACCCATGTGTTCAGAGGGATATTGAGTTTCCTGTGTACTCATTCAAACACTCCCATATTTGAGGTACTGAAAGCTCTGGTTTGTCAAAACCAGCTCATGGATGATGATCAGTAGGTCCAGCTATGAAGTGTTGCTGATGTTCTTTCATGTACATCCATCTCGTGCTGTAAGGTTGCTTAATTCAAAACGCTCATGAGCTTTGGAAATCCTGGTGCCTCCTGTAGCAGGGAGGCAAACTGGCGTGCACTGGGATGTGTGTCTAATCCTAGTTTTTTGCTTCAGATTGATAAGCAGCTTGCTGTAGTTCTCTGCTTGCAGCCTGCAAATGTTGTAGGAGCTCCTGGCCAGTGTGTATCCAGGTGCTAAGGGAGTTTTAACTTGTCCATTTTGTTAATTTGTGCTTTTGTTAATTCGCGTTTTTCATATAGTTCCATGCAGAAGTTCCTTCTGATAGGGTTTTTGGTTTTGGCTTTTCCCCAGGGTTTTAAGTTTGAGCTTATTCAGAACACAGATAAACTCAGGCCCTTTTTTTGTCTAATTATTTCCAACAATGTTATCTTGTTAGACTTTGCATAATTTGAAATCATAGTTTGTGGAGGAGAAAAATGCAGTCAAAAAAGTGGGGGCGAAGAAATGTCATTTCTGGCAGACAAGTGTAAGTCAAGGAGAGCTGCAGCTGTTCTGGAGATCCTAAGTGTTAGGTTTTCTTCATGCTTTCCAAACAAATGGACATGTCCTCAGAGTATGGAGCTTGCAATCCTGTCTCCTCCCTGGGCAGCCTGCTTTGCTTTTCTTTGACTTCTGGTGTCTGGTGGGAATGCAGAGTGGCTGAGATGGTAACTTACAACTTGAGAGGCCCTTGCTCTGATGCTATAGTAGTGAGGACCACATGGCTACTTTTGAAAGAAGTGCCTAAGTCTGTCACCTTTCAGATGAAATGAATGAATATATTGAATATTGAAAAGAATGAGCATATATTTTGAATACTTTTCTCTGCATCTTTGTGTTTTACCCAGGCTGGCCCAGTTATATCTGTCTGAAGTTACTGCTGGGCAGTGTCATTCACAGCTTTCATAGTATTGACACTCAGGATTGTCTGGGTTCTTTTTTAATGCACAAATATTAAACCATTTGGGCATGGGGCAAGTCCAGGTCTTGTGGCATTGAAAATGAGGGAGTTTGGTTGGGTTTCTGTATCTGGACAGAGGGTGAGCACAGTCTTTCTGTCAACAAGGCGTCCAAAGGACTGGTGTAAGTGTTTGCCTCTCTCTGTTGTCTTGGGGTCTCCTGATGCCAAACAAGAATATCCCAGACATGGGGCAAATGGAGTTGAAGGGGAGTGGTAGAAAGTAACAGCTTCTGCTCCTGCTGCATTGTGGGCAGAGCCTTGTATCTCTGGGGCCAAATGACCACAGACTCAAATATCAATACACCTTGAAAAGGGAGTGCTACTGGAAGCGGAGGGGTTTGCTTTTTCCCAGGAGGAAGTCCATGAAGGTACCAACATCTTCAGTGTTTCACCAGCCATGAATCCTGGATGAAAGAGTCTTGGGCTCAGATATGAAGTGAATGAATCATTGCATCTCTACCTGTTATCAGTTTCCTGCAGACTGGGAGAGTGAGGATTTGCACTTCAGTTCTTTCTGCTGGAGACAGGAGATAACCATGTGCTGTGATGTTGAAAACAGAGGCTTCATGACCAAGAGCTGCAGCTCCTGCGTGCAAGGCCTGCTGGTAAAGAGATGGGTCTCTGCTGGGAGTGCTGCTCTGCCCAGGTAAGGCCCTCCTGCAGCCTAGGCTCTTGGAGTTCAGTGAGCCTTGAGAAGCTATAGGTGAAATTTGCTGCTGTGTCTCACAGAGGGAGGCCAGGGCAAGGGATGCAGGCAGCAAGTGAAATCCCACCACCGTGCCAGGCCTGGGGGCTGTGCGCTGGCAGCAGGGGTGTCTGCAGCCGTCGTCACCGATGCTGCTGTTACCCAGCGTGTGCCCAGAGCTTGGCTGGGACTGTGGGCCAGCACATGGTGATCTTGTTTGATGTGTGCCTGAGGGTGTCTGATAGCTCACCAGCCTCATGTGCTCCATGGCGTGGCTCCATGCCTCAGAGCTGGAACAGATCCACTTTTGCATCCTGTCCCAGGGCTTGGCTTCCTGCACTCAGTGCATCATGTCTAAAGCAGTGTGTGGCTGCTTCCAGAGATAGAGTCCTCTCCTGTGAAGATTTTCCTCATTAGAATGACTTCTGAAGCATCATCCTGCCTGGCTGAAATGCTTCCTCTGGACCATTTCTACCTGAAGGCTTAGTTTTTCAAAGGTATTTAATAAATGAACTCCTGTTACCTTTGAGGAGCTGTGTATAAATAGTGATAGGAGCTTTTATTCCCTTTCAGCTTATCAGAGATTTATGGCCTTATTTACTTCAAACTTTCTCTTGATTTCATAGTTGGCAGCAGAGATTGTTTTCCCAGCAACAATCCTCCCTGTTCTCTGTGCCCAAGAAGGCTGGAGTCTCCCATCTTCCTCCTGGGGGGCATTGCTGTCACTGGAACTTTTGCACAGGGGCTTTGGTCCTCATGGTCTGAGTTGCTGATGTGGAGCCTGCCAGGCTGTGTCACACAGGCCAGAGGAGCTGGGGGCCATCCTGTGTGGTCCTCTGCAGTAGCCAGGCCATGGAGAGCAGCTGGTGGAGGGATTCTCCAAGCTGCCCCTCTGCATGTGTGGAGGAAAACGCTGCCCTGAGGGTTCTATACAGAGCTGGGCAATAGGCAATCGCTATTTGGGAGTTTCATCCACTGCTGGTCACTCATCTCCCTGTTACAAGACTCTGCTTTTAGAAGCTGTCAGCGTGCATGATCATGGAGAAAAGCAGATTGAAAGCCTCTGGTTTGAAACTAAGGCATCAGAAAGAGCAGCGATCTCTTTGTAACGTCAGGTTTGTGTCCCACCACTTCCATGCAGAGACAGTTGAGGGCTGTGGGATGGGGCTGCAGGCAGGGCCGACCTGATGGGAGCTGCTCAAGGGCTCTGCCCCCTCCTTCTGCCCTCGGGGCCAGCGAATCGGGGCTGGTGGCCACTAGAGGACGGTGCAGACCTTGCCAGGCTCTGCTCAGAGCACGGCTCCCGCACCGCACGTCTGGCTGTGCAGGAAGGGCAGCGAGCAGCGCGCCTGGTGGAGGTCGAACCTAAACCTCGATTCCTGCAGCTCCCATGGGAATAGGTGTGCCCGCCCGCGCTGGAGCTTCAGTGCAGTGGGTGCTGTGTAACTACGCAGGAGAGTAAATCCCAGCAAGCGTTAATGGGATATATGGTGGATCTGCCTAGGAAATTGCCCTGCCATGACCCTATTGTGCCATGGCACTTGTGTGTCCCCAGCTGCGATGGCTGAGCCTGTGTCAATGAATGCTGTGCTTGCTGATGCTGCATTGCTGTGCTGTGTGAACAGCCTTCTCCTGGTTCTTCCCAAGGTAGCCACGCGTGGCATTTCATCCTTATGGTTTGAAAGCATGTCCTGAAGATTTTCAGTCCCAATTTAGAAATATATTCTGACTCAGGATAGCATTTAAATGTATGCTTTAAATGTCATGGCAGACGAGATGTAGATTTGTGCTTTAGAGCACATGGCTGTGTTTAATGCTCCCTCAGGTCCCTTACTGAGTGGCAAAGCATACACCAGCAGGCCAAAGACTGCAGCCCCAAGTGCCAGGCTTGCTCTCAGAGGTCCCTTCAACCTAAGGAACAATTCCACCTCCAAAAACCTTATGGCCAGAAGGAGCGCTCGGTGCAGTCATGCAGGAAACCTGCATTGCTCACTGGTGTTGACTGTTGTGGACCAGCTCTTCCTCTCCGAGTGCTGTCCCTGGGGAATGGGCTGGGTTTGGATCCCTGAGACCCTGCCTACAGGGTCAGCTCTGAGCACAGGGTATGGTCATTGTGCCACGCTGTCGGGCTTGTGTCCTTTGTGAAAGTCACATTCTCATCGTCTGGAGTCATTGGCTGCAGATGCAGGGTCCCAGCCTTACCTTGATGTTAGGGAGAAAATGAGGGAAGAGGGATTTGCTGGTGCAGGTTTGTCCTTCTGCCTGAACAAGTGCTTTACTCAGCAGAACATGCGTGAGGGTATGCAAAAACCAGGCCTGAATCTCAGCCATGGGCTTAGCGAAGATGATCTCATGGTCTCTTCTGGCTTTCAATCTGATGATGGGTTAGAGACACTCATACAGATAAATAATGAGCAGAGGGAGCATCCAATTAAACCCTCATCCCAGCCACCCAGTAGGAACTACCTCTTTATCACTCTATAATACATCAAAAAGGCTCTCTTGATGGTTTATCTACTGCATATAGCAAAACAGGTCACGATTCTGTTTCTGTTTTAGCTGTTTCTAACTATTCATCATTTCTATGTCTAAACCTGATCTTACCTGGATAATAGGGCTCCAAGCAGTGATAAAATAACGTGAAATTAAAATAACTACATAATAAAATTCCAGATTAAGCTGAAATTATGGTAAATCTTTTTAGAGCTGTGGAAAGGTAATAGCTAAACTGCATGGACTCAGTGTTTTGTTGAATGACTGTGATTAAATGTGTTGATCCTCATTATAGCTTTATGTCTATTTCTGTGTAATAACCATAACTACAGTTCAGCTGCAGTTTAGCACTTAAAGAGATCTCCTTTGAATTCATAACTTGTTGCCTGTCTTTTTGTTTGGCTTTTATAATCTCCAGATAGGAAAGTGTGATGATAGGTGATGAGTATTGACCCTGCGTATCGTGGGTCTTACAGCCAGACCATCATCCCTTGATGGCAAACTGCCTGATGGCCCAATCAACCTCCTGGCCACCAGTCCCCATCCACCAGCCATGGTGACGTGACCCTTGGCTTTTGGATGAGGCCTTGTCATGGCTCTGATGGTGCTTGAGAGCCGTGAATCATCTCAGCCCCATTTGCTAATTGCCGGACAAGTCTGATGGCAAATGCTGCTTCCTGAGGGACGAAGCTGTGGAGCTGCCGATGGAGTGATGCTCTGGCCAGCTGCGGGGACCTTGGGTTGCTGCTTGCATCCAGTGCTTCTCATGTAGCATCATACAGTGCTGGCTCATGAGGAGCTGCTGCGGGCCAGGGAAGGGGAACACAGGTTGGGCTGGGGAGACACTAAGCAAGAGCTGTGATAACCTGCAGCAGCGATCAGGGCTGCGGCTGCCCCTTGGGCACAGTGTTTAGTGCAGGCAGAGAAAGGCTTTCTCCTTTTATCATGCTGAGCTTGTGGTATGGGCTTGCAAACCTGGGAACTGAGCTGCTCACAGAACAAGTGACAGATCTTGCTTTACGGAACTGATGGCACTTCTGTATTGCTTTGATTCACTATTTATTCTTCCAGGTCAGATCAGTGATCCAGCGCTTGACTCTGCTTAATGTATTGATGAGTCCATAATCCCCTCTGCCGCTTTGCTGCAAGATAGCGTGAAACTGCTGTGAAACCCTGAGACGTTTCCTAAATAGCACCAGAGCCTTGTGCTCTCCTTGCCCATGGAGCAGCTCTGAAGGGAGCAGGGGAGGAAGGTGACTGGAGCAGGCTTTGAAAAGGAGAATTAGAAGTTATTCAGTGATGCGATCCAGCCAAGGACTTCCCTCAGCCTGGGTCTGTGGCAGCCCTACAAGGTGAAGCTCATGCAATGGCAGAGTCCTATTGTTATAGGGGTGTCCCACCTGAGAGCAGTGCTGGCTGCATGTCCCTTGTGCTAAGCCTGATCCCTTCCCTGTCCTGTGGCCATGCCATAGGGCACATAGATACAGTGAGGGGGCAGCAGGGACCATCCGCTGTGTGTTCTTTGAGGCCCAGCACGGAAACCTGAGCATTGCCAAGGACAGAGCATGAGGCTCTTGCAGGGATGGGAGGGAAGGACGGTCAGGGCGCTGGCTCACTAAGGGGGGTTTCTCCTCCCATGCAGGAGCCGGTGTGTGTGCAATGAGAAGGGGCTCTGCAGACACATCTGATGCAGAGCTTTGAATTCCTTGAGTGGCGTTAATAGAGCTGAGCTTTCTCCTCCCTTGCTCTGCACCGCTGGAGAACACTGACCCTGGTCCTCTGGGATGAACCTGATGGGCACTGGGCTTGCTCCTAAAAGCCCCTGCATTGGTGATGGACAGACTGACTGACAGAGCTGTGTGTCCTCCGGTCTTGAGGGTCAGGTAGGTGGGATCAGGCACAGTGGTCAGATGCTTCTCCCCAACAGAACATCACTTCCCAGGACCCCCTTGCCCTCCAGCCTCAGAGCTGGATTTCAGCCCTTTCAAACCAGCTGATGGTAGAGAAGGAGACTTTGAACTTTGAGCATGTAAGAAATTGCCTCTGTAGGCTTACATTAGCGAGCACAAGTGATGCCTGAATGTTAATGTACCTTTCAGCACGCACGTTATGGAGTGGATGATAACTTCACCAAGTGCAGTGACATTGCACCAACGATGAATTCAGCCTGGGGTGTCTCCTGGGAAGCATCATTATCAATCCCTGCGTATCCCCCCAAACCCTCAAGGCTTTGTTGGCTTGTGAGGACCCCAGAAGAGAGGCAGGGAGTGGGAAATATCCAAGATCCATCTGTACAATGGAAAGGTAAATTGCTCCCTCAGAAAACATGATCCTGAGCATTAGCAAGACACCAGCAAATACAGCAGCAGAGTGGTGCTAAAGAGTCCTTGGTCCATGAGATCAAACCTGGAAGGCTGCTGTCAGAGACACCAGCAGGACTGAAGTCTCCAGTGGCCTGGGACTAATTCTGCCCTTGTTTGTACCAGGCAAGAGCCGTGGTGGCTGCAGCGTGGCTGGGAAGGGGAGGAAGATTTGCCTGGCAGAATGAACATTTTAATTGCTCATTTTCTTTCTTTTTTTGTGTGATTTGATTGTGAATTATGTTTTCTGCATTTGTAATTAGAGGGGGAAGCAGATGGTGAGGGTTCGTCTGAAGTGATGGAGCCACTGAAATAATTCGTGCTATGGGCATGCTTTCCTAGCAAAGGGGGTGTTCTGCCATGGAGGTACCCTGGGAGTTGCTCTAACAGAGACTCAGTTTCTAAATAGGCTGGTCCAGATCTTTATGTGACAGAAACCAGCATCACACCATCTTCTTTTACCAGACACAAACTGTGGTGATGTGCCAGGATGCACAGCAGGGAGCTGAGCTCATAGCTCCCAAAATGAGCTGTTCTGCCACCTTCCAGCATCCCACCTCTGAAAGATGTGGTGGTTCCCGTTGCTTTTCCCTGTGCCATTGTAGACCTGCTGCTTTCCTTTAGGAGTCCTTGTCACAGGGTGAGTGTCTGGTTAAGGAGGCTCAGGAGCCACTGGTGGTTTAGTTCCCTTCCCAGGCTGGCTGAGGACTTGTTTATGACATTAAATTACAATACATGGAAGACCTATGGAGTGCAGCACACATCAGCTCTGAAGAGCACGTGGCTGCTTCTATGCTGAGATGCCCATGGATGAATGTGTTACAGCCCTGGTTATTGCCTCTTCCACTCTCCAGGAAAACTGCTGTGAGAAGGAGATAGAGGCAATGCTGTGTTGGAGCAAAGGCTCATCCCCATGTGGGTGATGCTGGGCAGTGCAGTTTAAGGTGCATTTCAGGCTGTGTCTATTGTACACTTCAGTTGCTCCATGGAGGCAGCAGAAGGCCACCACAATGGTGCCGCTCCTGACCTCGCCACATGCCCATGGCTGTAACCAGGTACCTGAACCTCGCTCTTAGGCAGCACTGACGCAGCTTTTACACCTTTTGATGCATAAAGGACCACTGAGAAGGTCCCATAACAAAACCAACCTGCTGCTGGGGGCATGTGCCCGCTCTGGAAGGGCTCTGCTGGCTTCTGAAACACATGGGAGGAGCTGTGGGAGGTTTCAAAGGGAAAGCTGCTGCCCTGGTGGCTGCAATCGAATGGGCTCTGTGTGATAGCACTTTCACCTCCTGTCTCAATGTGGTCACTTACCTGAGCTCTCCAGCTGCTGCTTGTAAACCCTCACAGGTTTCTATTTCCATGCTTTAATAGAGCAGCACCGTGAGCTCTCCCATTTGTAACAGCTAACAGGAATTAAAGGAATATATTTACAAATGCACACACGTATCACTTAAGACAACAAATAACTAGGAAAGACGAGGCAGTCATAACTCACTCTTGTTTCTGCTCTGATGTTTTTAAATGCCTCAAGTTTTCCTCTCATGGTTTATGATGTTATCATGCTCCTGTCTAAACCACTACCTTAAAATACATTCTAGGGGGTTATTTTCTCCATAAACCCCTGACAATAATAATTTCCCCTGTCAAGGCTTCAGTTCCTGCTCGCACTGTAATTCTGGACCTGCCAAGCCATCCTCATCCATTTGATGCCTAGCAAATTGCAGGCTTGCAGGTACCTGCTATCCCTGCTGACGACTCGTAGGTCACATTATGGCACTCCAATGACTACTCCCTGCGCTGGGCTTGGATCACCAGCGAGGGTGAGGGGACGTCAAGAGGCACACTGAATGGATTGTTTCCTTTTAACAGCAAGAGTCCTGGGCCAGCTCATGCTCTGAACACGATGCTGGTGCCCTTGAACATGGACTCACCAAAGGCAATGCTGGCACACGCGCCTGCTGAGCCCATTTACCCCTGTGTTCTTTGCATCCGGCACCACTGGAGCTGTGTCGTGCTCTGGGGCCCATCACTGGTCCTTGCCCTGCTTTATCCTGGGCCCATTGTACAAGGTCTGTGCCTAAAGCTTTGTGCAGCCTTGTAGCCTCTGTGTGCAGAGGGTGAGCCTGCAGAACCCATGGGCTGCTCCATGGGGCAAGTGGGGATTCAGATGCAGCCTCTCTTTGCTAAAGCAGTTTGTCTGTTTGCTGGATGAGGTTACAACAGGAGAGGTGATCTCCAGGCTGGGCAGTCGCAAAGCAGCTCATAAAAGCCTGGGGAAGGGGCAAGGGCACCTCCTGCAGAAGGTAAGGGACTGTTGTGAGCATGATTGGGGGATTTACATGTTCAAGCACTGCTTTGCCTCAGATTAACTTGAGCTGTGGCTGCAGAACTGAACTGAGCAGGGCTTTCTGCCTCATTTTGCCCTCGGAGCACTGATTAAGGAGATACAGAGCCTGTTTTATGTGCTCTGGGACAAACTCTGCCCTTCACAACTCCTCATTCCTATTTTTTCCTCTGGGGCAAACTGTCCATCACCCAGCGGGCCCTTTCTCATGTTTCTGGTTCACTTTTGTCCTCTTTTTTCCCTCCCTCTATTTTTTTTCACAAATGAATGTATCAGTAATTGCTAAATCACCAGTTTATCAGTATCTGAAGAGACATTCGTAACCTATTTGCTGCTAAGTGAGTGAGGGGAAGTTAATCAGCGGGATAGCTCATGGGTGGAAGTGGGTATGTTTCAGCCTTGCTGCCCAGTTAGCTCTTACACCTCTCTAAAATAAAGCTGGCAATGAACAGCAGAGACACCCAACTTCTTTCTTTCCCCCCTTCCGTTTATTATATACATATTAGAATGAAATCTATGGGTAACATTATATTATATATGCTTTTCAGTATGTATAGTACAAGTTCAAAGAATAAGGCCAAAACTGTTGTCTTAATCACAGGTCATATTCCAAGGAATATGAATTCCAAGGAACTGGGGGGTGGAACTGCATGATCTTAAGGTCCTTTCCAACCCAAACTGTTCTACGATTCTATGAATGTGCTGTATTTTCATCCTAGAGATGTAATTCCAGTGACCAGCACAGAAGGAGGTGGTAGCAGGAAAAAGCCACACATGAGGTAGGGGTTTGTTATTGCTGGGTTTGTTATTTCTCTTTTCCACCATGGCACTAGCATTTGCATTCCATTTCTGCTATGAACATTTGTACTTGTCACTATTTACCAAGCACATTAGCAATGAAAAATGGGAGTAAAATAGGAATATGATGTGGCCATGTTGCAATTAGCCCATGATATGCGTAATGATACAGCTTGAGGGGCTCCTGACGCAGAGCTAGCTTCAAAAACTCATTACAGCAGCATTATAAACTGCACCATTGGCATCTGCTGCCTTTGCATCCAGCACTGTAAGTGTAGATGTTGGGTTCTGAATCTGATCTGGAAGGAAGAGCTGCACTGATGGGACACAGCAGAACAGGGCACTCTCTGGTCACCTGCAGGCACTGAGTTAATCCTGTGGCAGATACTTTTCAGGAGCATTGTCATGACAACTGAGTCAAGGAATTCCATTTCCTGCCCTTGTTACTGCTGTTGTTGGGTGAGAATTGAATCAAGGCACTCAATTTGCTGTTTAATTCTTGTCTGTGCTGTGGATGTGCTCGGTTTCATGCCCTGCACTTGATACAGTCGCTGTAAACACGAATACCTGGCATCTGATTGTGTTCTCCCAGGTTTTCCAAACAGCTTGTGGGGTGGGGTCTGTCCTATTTTGCCTTTGTTTGGTTGGTTTTGTTGGGATTTTTCCCCTCTCCTGCTGCATTTGGTGGCATCACTGTGATGACGAAGGGAACAACTGGAGCCTGGAGCTGTGAGAAGGGTCAGGGTTCAGTATCCCCTGTGAGACTTGTCCCAGAGCTATGTGTGTGTGCTCCCATAGCCACCAGCAGCAGCATGGCACTGATTTGTGGTTCAGCTGGAGCAGGGAGCGCGTGAAGGGGTTTTACAAACTGCTCAGGCATTTACTTGTTCATTGGCCACTTGCATTAATTTGGCTTAAAAACTTCAGTGCCTTTATTTTATGCTTATTACATGCAAGAGGCAGAGAGAAGATCTGAGGGGTGAAGCCACCAGTCTATAACATCAGTATCTCCCAGCTGTGCCCGACTGATGTCTCAGCTCAGCACCATCCTACCATCTCCCACAGCACTAGCTTTGGAAAGGTGAATAAGAGCGATCATCTCTGGGGGGGTTGTGATAAAGGAGGGTGCTGACAGCAGGGTGGATGCTGCAGGAGCAGGTCACACTGTGAAAGGGAGCAGGGAATAGTACTTAATAGTACTGAAGGCAAAGCAGTAAGGCAAAGGAGTTAATGGCCAGGGAAGTGCTGCCTGTCTTCACTCAACCCATAAAGCTAGAGCCAAGGCAGCAGCCTGGGGGAGCCGCCTGCTGCATGGGTTGAAGCAGGACTAGGTGATAATGTTATTTCTTCCCTGGGCAAGCCTGGGTTTCTTTGCCATTAGCACAGTAGCTGCAGCAACCAGCTGACATCCCATTATCGTTGGGAACAGCAGGGCCTGTGTATTGAAGTGACGTATTTATGTGCATTGGATTTGTACATCTAATTGGCTGCCTTTGCACAGGGGCCACAGCCTTGACCTGTTTGTGGCACCTCGATACACAAGCTCTGAACAGCAGCTCCCTGGCAACCTGCCTTTCGCAGCACCCAGCATGGGCAGGTTCAGCCCTGCGGGGCTGCTCTGGCCGAGAGCTCAGCCATTTGCCAGGCAGTGAGAGCCTGAACGTGGCTGCGCACTTGGAGCCCAAGAGGCACTGATTAAGTCAGAAGAGCTGGCACACAGCAACCACACCTCCTCCTGCCTGCATCCTCTGAACCCACGAGCCGAGCAAGCAGAGCTGCAGGAAACGTATTGGTCCCATAATCCTGACCCAGGCAGCGGCAGACCATGTAGGGCCCCTGTGGGGCTGTATGATTGGTGACAGTGAGGTGGGCACTGAGCACTGTGGGGTAACGTGGTGCATCATCTGGTGATGGTGCTGCTGTGTCCAGCATGGCTTGCAGATTGTATCAGACACAGCTGAGATGCTCTACGCTGTGATTACCTTCCATGTGGGCTTGTTGGTGGCTTTAAATGTCAAATATGTGGAGTCTCTTCCTCTTCTTCATGCTATGTTACGTGGATGAACAATGAGTTAAATTCCAGTGTGACCATAACCTTGATGTCTTGCACACCAGGGATAACAAGTTCAGTTCTCACGCCCAGTTTAAAGGTATTTCTCAACTTAATGAAAATGAATGGCTTTCCCTAAAGATGAGGTATCTGCTAGAGGAAGGAAGAGGGAAGAGATGCTTGTGTGCCACCAGCATTCGGGTTTCTGATAAAGGCTGCTTCCTGTCGTGCGGCAGCTGAGGTTTATTTATGGAAACAATAATGTTTTGAATCAAACTCTTAAATCTTGAAACTATGCATAAATGCTCAATGAAATCTCCTTCAGGTCCCTGCAGACAGAGGCAATGCTTGTTCCTCACAAAGCCGCCTCTTCTGCTCCATGGAGCTGGAGGAGTTTGAATCTGAAGTTCTAGCAGGTGATGGAAGCAACAGGGGCTTGTGATGGTGGGTGGTGGGTCAGTTTAATCTTCCTTTTCGGTGGTGGAGGGGTATAGCAGTGACTGGTCAGAAATGAGGTTAGCGGGTGGGAGAGCTTGCTGGTCTGTTGTCATTGAGTCCCACACCGTCTATACCTGCACCCAAGATCTACGTGAAGGAGGAGACAGGAAAACAAGGAGGGGAAAGCACGTACAAGTCCCTGTGCAAAGCTCCACTGGCATCAGGAGTGGTTTTAAGGGCTGCATAGTTGAGAGAGAAACAGTCATTTGATGACCATTATGTGACTGTGATCTGGCAGGTCTGGAAACCCTGGCTCCAAGTGCACCTCATTTCCAAGATCCTGACAAGCAGATGCCGTAATTTCCCATCGAAAGCAGGAAACTGTCAGTGTCCTGTGCCAGCTCCATGGCCAGCACTCTAATAACCCTCCTTAACTGCTGCCTCAGCAGCAGCCAGCACTGACACGTGTGACGGATGCTTCAGAGCCGAGGCAGACTGCACTCATCGCAAGCCTTTTCCATAGGGTGAGAACTGATGGATTTGCTCCTTCTATCCCAGGATTTGCTGTAGGGATACAAGCAATCCCAGAGGGGAAAACCACAAAGCAACCTGGCTCCAGCATCATGTGGGGGATACGGAGCTTTCCCTGCTGGTCCATGTTCACACATCTCTGCATAAAAGCTCATGCTTATGGCAGGAGGCAGCATCCGAGCTGGTCACCGAATGTATTGAAGCTCTCAAGAATTTGTTTGCACTGAGCACTATTGCTCCAAGCTGCAGAGGGATCAGCAGCTTCTATATCTGCGGGTACTGACAGTGCTCTGCACTTTAACATAAAGCCTTGGAAAAGCAGCAAAAACGAGGCAGAAAAGGGGTTTCATGGCCTGGGAAAGATTATTGGTTTACTTAAAAGATACCTAAAGCATAAGCCCTAGACACAAAGCAGAGGTTCAACAGACATCGGAACAGCAGCCTGTGAACATGGGTTTGTTGTCTGGTGACTGAGAGATGTCCTGAGAGCGCATTTGATCCACAGCCTTAAACCAAACAGCCTCAAAGGCACCACAGCATCCTTAGTTTTGGAGCAGATTTGTTGGAACTGGCATATACAGCCAGATTAAGGGTAAATCCAAAGGAAAGGTGACAGCAGCACAGTGCATTAGCTCTTGCACTTGCTGGCATTTACTTCAGGGTGTGCTTCTTTCATCCTGCTGTAGATGCTGTAAATAACTGCAAGCGTGTTTCCAGGCTGTAGCTCATCTTTGGTAACATCTTCCTGGGGACATTGGAATTAGTACAGCTCCTTTATCCATGAAACGCATCCGTGCTCCCGGTCTGATACATGATGATGGTTTTCTCCTTTTAAAACTGAACCCCAACTTGCTGTCCATATTTTTGCTTCTTTTCCTGCTCCGAGCAGTGAGCAATTAGAGCTGCATCACACTGGAGAAATGACACCAATATCATGTTGCTGTCGTTAAATCTGCATAAGTATAATCTCTTTGAAAACTAACAAGCTGCTCTAAGGGAAATTAATTATCCCATTGGGACAGTCATGATTGGGAAACAAAAGTGCTCAGTTTTCTTTGTTCGCTTTCATTTGACCATTTCTTTCATTTTAAGAACTGGCCACAGAATCCAGCCCTTTTCTCTGTGTCTGGAACATAAATAATAGTAAGTTTAAAGCAGTCTTGGAAGCTTTTACTGATATCTTGAGACTATTAAGCAACTTTAAAATGAAGTCCAAGCGCATTGTGCAGGTCTGCTTTGGGGGCTGTATATCATTACTGGTCATCAAGCCAGTTCAGCCTGTCAAGTCTCATTCTCCTTGGTTAGTTTCTCATGAGTTACTTTTTCTTCTTCGAGGACCGTGACTCCATGTATCATAATAGGCATTTATTGCCATCATGTTCTCTACCCAGGCTCACACCATTGTGTTAGAGATTTCTTTCTTCTGAAGGGGATGGCACTGCTGTACATGCGTTTAACACGACTACAAGCCTTGGAGGTCAGACTCTGGAGAGGCTTTGAATACAGCACATGACATCTATGAGTTAAATCCTGAACTAACTTCCACACTTGTATGAGGGTACAGAGAAACAAGCAGTGCCATGGCAGGGCTGGCCTGGTGCAAGGAAAACCAAAGTGTTGTGAGCACCCTGCATTGCAGCTTGTGCTCTCTCACACGGCTGGGAGAGGGCTTCACAGCCTCAATCCAGACTGCACTCCTACAAGCCGAGTGCTTTGCAGGATGCAGACTGACATACATCAACTTGAGGCTTTTGCCGTCTTAGTATCCAGTAGGAAGCCAACCTCAAACCCAGCAAACTCTGTGGCAACTGGCCTACATAGTCCCAGTTTTTAACAGGAGTGTCATGTTTGTACTTGCTTGGGCAAGTCAGGAGGCATCTCTGCTTCAGCAGCAGCAACTCCTGGGCACCACATTAGTGCTATTCTGCATCCCTGGCCAGGACAACATTACTGTATTAGAAAGCAGGGTAAGGTCCGTGCCATCTGCCATGTATCCACCAGCTCTTCTTTTAACTAACTTCTTTGTCGTTACCTGACATTAGCATGAGGGGCTGGCTAGGTTTGTGTTATGAGAGCAAACACCAAGGCAAGGAGAGAATCACAGTCTTCCAACAGCCTTTCCCTGGCAGATAACAGCTCCCTAGGTGACCCTGTGAATTATGGGCATCACTTACACTGCTTGTGCTTTAATGGGCTGACGTTGGGCTGCCATTATTTTTAGGAAGACACTTTCATTTTACAGATCACAAATTTCAGTGTGTGTGTGTGTGTGTGGTGTGTGTGTGTGCTAATGTTTCTGTCTCTTCTACAATATACTAGGGAAAATCAAACAAGGCTTTGTCACTACCCAGGAAAGTTTCCAGCAGTACAAGTGTGGAGACTCAGAGAAACACCCTCTTATTAACACCGAAACCCAAGTCTCACGTGTGTTTGTAAGAGCTTTTGCAGTCAAGGTGAATTACAAGGATTCTTGCTGAATCCCTGGCAGATACAAATACCCAGTTATCCTTGGCTTTTCTGCTGAATCTAATCAAAGATATTGTTTATTAAAATCCTGTTGTCTCTGCAGAGAAGAACAAGGACAAGCCCCTTTGTAGTGATTTAATACTTCCGACAGTTCAGTGTGAAGATTTATTATGGCCAGCTGAGAGTGCAAACACGCAATGCCCAAGTCATTACTTTTAATTTATCTCTTGTTTAAAAGAAAGGTATACACAAGGCTAAAACCTGAGTCTTTCTTTATAGCTCGGTGCAATCTCTTCTCAGTCTGGGGAACAAAACAAAACATAAACCCTCACCCTTTCCTTCAAACAGAGGAAGGACAGTAAGATTTAGCCTTGCATTTAAAGGCAGATTGCTCTGCTCGTGCTTTAGACTAGTGGGTTTTAGACTAGAATCTGGTCTAAAAAATGAATGAATCAATCAGACTTAACGGTTTAAATTACCAGTTTAAATCATTCAGTTATATCTGTGATCCTCTCTGAGATCTGTCAGAGGGAAAAGACTTCATACAGAGGGTCTCAACCCTGCAGTCTTTGGTGCACACACCTGAGTCAGAGCAAGAGCCCTCTGTTCAGGGTCATATAAACTGAGCTAATTGAAAAGGTGAGGTACACTGTGTTCTGTTTTCAAAGTAATGAGTGTTTCTTTGTGACTCAATTTTATTAAGGTTTCGGGGACTCTATGATGATAAATAAAGCACGAAGATAAATGAGTGACCACCATTAATAAATGCAACGATTCAGCTCTCTGAGCTTCTAAAATGCTTATCTAATCATATGTAATCTTTATCCACAGTGTTAGAACTCTTACATTACAACAGCTGTAAGTCAATTAAGAGAATGGCTTTCACAGTTTAGAGAAGGTAAAGGCAATGTGTGCTTTTCCAGACTACACGTGTCAGGCTCACTTCTAATTTTCATGACTTACCTTTCTTTGGATATGCAGAACTTTGTCACTGATTATCACTGTAAGAGATCTCAATAAAACTCACTTCATTTGCTGATATTCAGTTTTATTTGTTACTGCTCTTTATTTATTACGTGCTTCTAGAAATGACTATTTGCCACCTTTCTCAATTAAACAGCCACACAATTAAGCTCTGGTTTAGCAGGTCTGCTAAGGAACAACAGCTAAATATCAAAGATGACCTATAAAGGCAAGCTGCTGCCTTCTCCCCTGTGAGACAGATGGGAGATGACAGCACCATCACCCCAATTCCACTATAATCCAATGGGATTCCATTCTAATCTAATGGGATTCCACTATCTGCCATGGCTATTTTTTCTGCAGCCTGTTCAATTACAGCAGTTTGACACTCAACCCGAAATCTTCTCATGATCTCACAAGTCCTAGTTACAACAGCTTCTTACTATGCGAAGAGAGTTTTCTATCTCTTTGGCACTTTAGTATTTCTAAACAGCGTTTCCAGTTACTTTCTTTCTCACTTTCAAAGCCACAAAATTCACAATTTTGAGGAAAAAACCCCAAACAAACAAAAATCACCCAAACCACATACTGGAACAGTGCAGGTTCGATCAGACATTCTGCTAAGGTGCAAAGGCAGGACAGTATTCATCCGCAGTATTCATCCAATCCCACCCTTGCAGCAGAGCGCAGACCACTCCTGAGGATGTCTCTTGACTTTGAGTACAAAATTCCCACTCTTTGATACCATTTAATTTGCACATAACTCTTACGGTGAGATGCTTCTAGTTCAGATTTCATGTGTATGCCTATTGGATTTAAAACAGTGTTTCTCCATCTCATTTTCACTAGCAGGCTGTATAGGACCGGCTTCTGCTTTACTCATTTCCAGTTGCTAACCCTTAGTCCAGGCTGACTGCAAAAGTAGGAAAAATGAAAGCAATAACCCCAAACCCCACGTTTTCTCTGCCTTCCTGCTGCTCCTTTTTCATTTAACAACTCACAGGTTTCTCTCAGCACATCCCCATTAATTTACTCCAGACTTTCTGCTCCAAGAGAGGCTTTATCTTTGTGTCAGAAAACAAAAAAGACAGCTCTACATTCTTGTGATGGCCCTTGACACCCATGTGGGATGGGCTTCCTGGGGGATTTAATAATAATGAAGAAATATATATCCAAATGTAACAAATAATACACTTGCTCTCCTGAGGTGCATCACCCCGAGGAGAAGGCTGGAGCCACATGGTGCCTGAGCTGTCACAGGCATCTATCTGGTGACTGATGCTCTGATCTAAGAGGCTGCATCTCTCTCCCTCCATCCTTCTCAAGGCTGGAATTCTACATGGCCTTTCAGGTAAAAGGGAAAAAAAGCTGTTGTCTTTGAGTATGTTTGATCCTTTGTCCTACTTTGAAAGTAGCTTGCACGGCTGATCTATGGGCTCTTTCTCCTGTAATTCTGCTGTGACCTTTTCACCATCCTTCCAGAACCAACTCTGAAAAAAAGGAAAAAGACCAAAACAAAGCCAAACAAAAAGGTTACAAACAGATATTTTCTTTCTTCTACCTTCAGAGAGTGTTTTTTAACCTGCTAAAGCACGTGTCTGCTTTACAGACTTCAAATCCATCTGCAGAATCAGAGCAAAGTGGTCAAAGCCATTGGCAGCAGACAGCTTTGGACAGAGCATTCGGGAGGTATAGTCTCAACACTATTGAGCAGTAAGTTTTTTACCTGTGGAAAAGGTCACACTTCAATTTCTATTTGGAGTTAATACTTCCCTGGAGAAGTGACAGATATCTGTTGGGACAGGAACTGAAGGGAGAATATGAATATGAAGAGGGAAAATGAAAAGAGAAGATGAAAAGAAACCACCCTGAAAATGAAGTGGAAGGTCTGGCCAAATATGAATGCATTAAAATCCTCAGTACAGATGAAATTTGGAACACAAGCTTACAGGAGATTTAAGGATGCTTTCCAGGAGTTATTGCACTATATGCTGTTTTTTTCTTTGCCAGATCTGGAAACTTTGAAATATCTTGGAAAAGGAAAGCTTTTGAATGTTATTTCATTCTCCCAGAAAAAAAAGAAAAAGCTATATAATAAAAGCTTCATAAGATCACCTGCTTTTACAACACTTTTTTCTCACAGGCTGTATTTTCTTATGTCGTATAAAAGCATTCTAGTTCTGAGCTCTGAAACGTTGGCGCTTTTTTATCTCTGCCAGAATCTCAGGGCCTGTTTCCATCTAAACCCAGATGAAGGACTTGACTGCGTTTTTGAGGACCCTGCCATGTTCCGGCAACTGGGAAGGAACACCCCACCCCAGTGAGCTCATTACACGTGTCCCAACAGAGGCCACTGTCACATACAAATCAAATCAGTCCAGCCACCATCCCCTCCATTGAGAAAGACATTGTCACAAAACCCCTGAGCCATGAAATGCAAGGGGCCTCGTGTGTGGTATTTAACATGCTTTTAATTTCTTCAGCTAATGCCATCTTGTTTAGAATAGCACCGTGGCTGCAGCACAGTGACACCAAAGTGACTGACAGCGCTGCTGCTACCTAACTACAGCAAGCTAACTATTATAACTGTTATATAACTATGTAACTATTATAACTATTATATATATAAACCCACTTATATATAACTATACATACAGCTATTATAACTATTATATATATAAACCCACTTATATATAACTATACATATAGCTATTATAACTATTATATTTATATATAACTATTCTATAACTAACTATATAACTATTGCAGGCTATGGGGGTGGTAGTTTCTATTTTCCCCTCCTCTCCAGATTTCAAGCCCATTCTGGAGGTCACTGCAAAGATGGTGAAGTTGGGCAACAAAAACCTGACCTCTATTCCATGCTTTCTGCACATCCACTGTCCCAAATCTGTTATGCTCCTCTTATCCAGACTCCAAGCTCTTGTGATGACACAGTCACTGATATAGATAATTTGGCTCCTAAATGTTTTCTTTGTGCTTTGAAAAAAACCATCTTTGAGCAGTTTTAAATGTCATTCCTTGCAGCACACAGAGCCAGCAGTAAACAATAAAATTATTCACCTTGAAGAAACCATCTGCTGTCTTTAAGGACATGACCAGGGTTTTTGTTGCTCTGAATGGTCCTCTGGGACGCTGTGTCATTAAAACACTGTTTCCCATCTTCTGCGTGCCAGACTCATTTTGCCTTAGAAACAAAAATGATGATGGGTAAATTAAGCAGAAATTTAATTCTCTGTTAGTTTCTATATTTCATTTATTTTGCAAATGTCTTATAGAACGCTTCGTATTTGGAATTATTTTTTGAAGGCTGCATCAGAACGATTTAGCCATTGGATGTATAATGCTCCGGGTGCAGCGATCTGACCCATGCCTGACGATCACTCTCTGCCGTCTCAGCTCTGCATGCAATTGCTCAGCGCCAAGAGAGCTGACCCGCAGGATGTGTATGCAGAGAAGCCTATGATGCTGAACCGCAGTAAAGCAAGGTTACAGTTAACCCAGGGACATCCGTCTCCATTCTTCTCCCATTTTTCTCATCTACTCAATCACGGATGGAAAGGACGTTGCCATTTTCAATGAAAGTTCAAGTCCCTTCCTCCTCTCCCTGTGCCTGCAATATGTATATACTGCCTGCCTTTCTCTGATCTATTCCTTTGTAACAATGACGTGGCTGACAATTGCAGAATATCCCTGTGCATGGGGATGGCTGAAAGAGGAATTGTCTCTTGCTCCCTAGGACAGCAGAGCTTCAATCCTTAGGGAAAGGCAGGCAGAGCTGTTCCCACACCCCTCTGCTGCATGCAGGTAATTACTGGCCTCTTTCCTGCCTGCCCCCACTCTCCCCATACCTTTCTCATTTCTTTTACTGAGTTTAAAGCAAAAAGCCCAGCAATGCTCCAAAAACTCCATCCTCACTTCAGAGGAAGAACCCTGGGCTCAAGGCAGAAATTACAGACAATACTGCAGGAATGCCCATCTCAAAACCAGCTCTCACTGTCCAGGACATCAGTTTATAGATGATGAAAGCCATGTCCATCTACCCTCAAGCCTCTGCTGCAGCAGAAAGCCCTCCTGGCACAATCCTTGGCACAGGCAGGCTCCAAACATGGAGGTACTGCTGCGCTGGGGGATAGAACTGAATAAGAGGTCAAATAAGAGGCTGTTTTATTGCAAGAACAAAGGTTGAGAGCTGTGTTCAGAATAGGCTGAGAAAAGTAATGGGTTTTAAAAATAAAGCTCCATTGTTCTAAATGCTGTATTGTTTGGGATGTGTTAGTTTCTTCCTAATAAAAGCCTGCAAGAGCGGATCACTGATGTAATAGTCTGTGCCTTGCAGGGCTCAACCTTACTTTCAAGGTTGTGAGGTTTATTTCTGAAAGCTAAATTTACTAGAAAAGCTCTCCAAACCCTAGCTAATGTAATGAAAAAGCAATCAAACTTCAAGAAATAGCCATGGCATCAGAGACAACCCACCATTATTGATAGAGCTAAAACCACAGGTTAAGGCCTGCCAGCCTTAAAAAATAAAATTAATTCTTTTTTAGCTCTACAGCCTTTAATTGCTTTCACGAATTGAAAACATATAAAAATATAAAGAAAAATATCAAGATAAACCAAAGCTCCTTTCAAAATGAAATGAAATAAAAACACAATAAAAGCAGCTCAAGGTTCTTGTGACATCAGCTTTGCTTTTGTGGTTTCTGATGTCAGAGCAACCTTTGATGGGATTATTTCTCCATGCCTCAAAATCCATTCGTTAGTGTACCCATATTATAGATTTCATGTTACAGTCAACAATAAAAAATACCCTTGGCAACCTCCATTACATCCTGCAGTTAATTTGTGTTCTTGCAAAGTGCTTATATTTACTATGAGTGATAATCATACATATGCATGAGACCTTAAGTGAGGCAGAATGCACTTAGGAACTAATACAGTGGGAGGTTTGCCTAGAAAAGATGTCAGAATCAGTTCACTTTTGTTATATATGAGTAATTTAATTTCCTCTACAGTGTTATTAGGGCAAGAATGAAGTAACATTCTTTGGCATAATTGAAGCAAATCCTGGCAAGACAAGAGGATAACAAAGCCTCCCCATCTTGTCATGTCAAATTCTTACCTACTATTCAGTGCACACAGATGCATTCTTTTTGTCAAATTAAATTATCCAGTTGAGTTTATTAACTTGTTATGTCCCATGACCTTCAGCATATTTACTGTTGGATCTTTAAACTTCTGTCTTTCTTTAATTTACTCCATCACAACTGACTTTGTTTCTGTGTCAGACCAGAAATACTGATGCCATTCAATCGTTTTTCCAGTCTCAATTTGCATCAGTGGCTCCTCTCATTAAACCCTGAAACACTTCTTTCCATTTCTGATGCTCCCTAACAGATTATAAACCAAACAGCCAAGGAGTCCTGGGACTGGGAGGGAGATGTGGGAGGTTGGCTCTTTCCTTTCCTCACAATCCCTGATGTACAGAAAGTGATGCTCAAAGGCATCAAGGGTTGCAGCCCCATGCCAAGTGACTGCGTGCTCCCTGGATTTCAAACCAGGAAGAAATGAGGGAAAGAACAGCACCAAGGGAAACGATAGACTCTTCATCTCCTGATGCCTTTCTGAAGGATATTTTAGCCCTTTTTTACTGGGACATGGGGGTGCAGCAGAGGTAGGAAAACATTTCTCCCTTGTTCTCATTCAAGGAATAAGGCTGTTCTCTATCTGGAGATGGACGCACATGTCCAGATACACAATCTGATACAAGACTTGCCTGTAATATTTATTTGATACTTGCCAAACTCTAAGAATATACTGCTTTTTGTGATCTAGCATAGCTTAAACCACGACGAAAAGGCACATCTAACTCTTGCTGCTATCCCTGCTATCCCTGCTCCAAACTCAGCTGTGCTCTTCTGTTACTGCCATCCCTCTTACCTCACTTTTAAAATAGGAAAAAATGCTATTTATGCACCCTGTAAAGCATTTGAGAGCATCACAGTAAAGGTACTGTGCCTGTGACTGTATTTTTAGGTCTATTCATATAAAGAAAAGTAAAATGACAACATATAAGCAATTTGCAACAACTCATTTTAGCACTGTTCAGCCTGGGAAGGTCATCATGCAGAGCTGCTCCAGAGAGAGAAAGCTTCAATGCTTTGAGCAGAGCATGCCCAAAGGAAAAATATTCCATATGTCAGGATCAGGGAAGCCTCAGCTTACAAATGTGCTTATCTTGGCTGTGCACAAGTTAGTCTTTCTTCACATGGTATTTAAACACTCTTCAACTTGTGAATTCCTGACTATGCAAGATAAAACCAAGTAATTGCAGGATGAACCTCAGCTCCCTAAAGCTCCTAAACAGGAATAGAATGAGTAGAAGCAAAAAGGGAGTATTTTGCAGCTGCATTAGGTGGAGCCACAGATTTCTTGCAGATGCTGTATGTCTCATTTATTATATTCTTCTATTCTTGACTAGTTTTTAATTGTTCTCTTGAAATGTTACTCCTACATACCTGAATTGTGTGGCTGTTTGAGAAAGGTGGTAAATAACAGTCATTTCTAGAAGAAAGTATTAAATATATAGTAAAAAGAAAAACAAGTATCAGCAAGTGAAATAAGTTCTGTTTAAACTTCTTACAGTAATAAATCAATGTCCTCCATATCCAAAGAAGGGTAAATCATGAAAATGAGAAATAGCCTGTTACCCACTCTTGGACTTAAAGGGTGTTCCACCTTTAGATATTAGACACCATCCAGGTGTTCAGGATTATTCAATCCTTTAGCCTTTCTGCAGAGACAGTCTGCTGGCCCCACCCCTGCCCAGCACAGCGATAGGTACCATTTACCTATAGGATACTGAACTGAGCCAGGGAGCTCATTCTACATTTACCAAAGGACAGCCACGAGATGCTTGGAGCCTGGGTCCATCAATAACATCTCAGTTTGAAACATACTACTTGGCAAGCTGGGAAGGAAAATAGCAGACAAATTTTACCCACTCTGCTGTGCCCTCTATCAGTGCCAAAACTGCTGTGTCCTTACTGTGCTCCACACATCCAAACGCAAACAAAGCTCCAGGAAAACGAAGGGCATATGTTTACAGCACAGCCAGATCTTCTCCATGGACTTAATCAAGATGGGAAATCACTGCACTGTGCTTTTATTACTTGCATATAAGTTGATGCAGTGATTCAGGGAATTTTAAAGCTAGAAGAAAATGTAATCATCTGATCTGACTTCCTGAATCACACCGTATCACCCACAGGTATCGGGTGCTGTCTGATGCTGGAAGAATTCAGGAAAGGCATAATCTGTGATTTTACCCTGTTGTAGACCACTGGTGGTGAAACTGAAAGGGGAACTCTTGAACTCTCTCTCTGACAGGTAAGGGATAGAAAATTGCTTTCTGGCTGGTGTAGGCAAAGCTGCATTAAGCTAAGGTGTATATGAAATTATTGTTATATTCATTGCAAGGGCTGCCATGACAACAGATGAATGCTGCAGGTAATTTAATTACATTTCTGTCAGCCCCTGTGCCTTTCAGGAGACAATGCAGAAGCCAACAGCATTTTCTTTTAATCTTGCAGGTGGCACAGAAAATGTCAAATTCTCCTCCAGAGGGCCTAACGAGAGCGTTTCACTTGAGTCATGAAACATTATTTAAGTACCTTGAAGGATCACTCACGGTTTTTTCCCCAGCATCTCCGATTCGTTCCTTCTGTTGTTTCAGGGATTGTGCTGCACAGTGGCACTTTCCATCCCTCTTGGTGCTCACAGGCTATAGACTGAATCCTGACAAAAACTATCTGCATCCCCTGACACCCCATAAGGAAAGGAGATAAGAAACCTGTGAAACTTGGAGTTGTTCATTCAGCAGGTGAGAGCATGGAGGGAGCTGCAGTGTCCCCCTCCGGCACTTGTCTGTCTCATTCCAAGTGTGGTTTGGAAATCAGCGCTCACTTGACTGTATTCACAGGAGTAAGTGTTGGGGAATGAAGGTGAGGATAGTCTCTTTTTCCCTGTCATCATGAACTGTGCAGCAGGGAGAGGAAAACAACTACTTTAAGGACAAAGTATTGACTGATATAACAGAGAAGTTAATAGATATTGACTCCCACTTGCTTTAAGTAGGTCACACAGTGCGAGAACATGTTGCGCATTCCTCTCTGAGGTGCGGGGATAGGCAATTCTTGCCGCAATAAGCAAAACTGAACGTGATTATGTATGTGCCATTCCCTCACACTGAGGAATAGGATTTTCATATGCAAAAGTCTTAATTTCTGTGCAGCTGATGAAAGCCTGGGCTGATGGACAGTACTGACCTCAGTGTGGGAGCTCAGCATGACTTGAGAAGTGATCTGCGCCTTACCAAGGCTGAACCCAAGATCATTCAAATGATCTTATAATTTACATTAATTAAAGCAGGAACATGGCAATTATCTATTGTTTATCTGAGGAAACTGAGGAGCAATCCCTCCATACAAGGTTACAGACTCAGTTGCCATGTAATTAAGTCATAGTTACATAAGCAGTGAACAAATGCGCAACAAGATTCAGCTAATTCATTAATGTGATAAGGAATACCCAGGCATTTAGCTGGCACTGAGGAAATTAGCCACACCAAATTAGATATCAATGAACACATTTACTACCATGTCAGTTATTATTCTGAGTATAAATTGAAACTTAATCATTTCTACAGAGCTTTAACATAAACTCATACTAGGTATTAAGGAAAAAAATACTGCTCTTTTATAATGTTCGATCTGCTATGTGGTTTAGGACATTGATGAAGAAGATGTGACATCACTGCCTTCTTAATGCCTCCCTAGATTGAAGGCAGAAAGGTGGAATAACAGCAAGACACAGGTTAAGGTCAAGACGAAGATGGTTGACAAAGCACTGAAGGGAAGTCTGGGGAGACCTCAATGCTTTTTCCCACCTCCTGAACAGCTTTTGTACCTTGATTTCTCCTTTGGTATATGGAGGTTATGATCTTTGCATTGCAAGGAGCTTTGAAATGTCTCTGGTGAAAAGCTCTACAAAATAACAAGTTATTACTCATGCACTTCCATCAGATTTGGTGAAATCCCATGCAGGCAGAGAGGGGGCTTTCTAATACAGACTTCAGACAAGCTGCAAAAGAAACATCTCCAGATATTCTGCCTGAAAGAAAGAAGCAATTTCTGATCAGTAGATGAAGATCAAACTGCAGAAAATACTTAAATGCATGAACACCTAGAACATTCAGTCAACACGGGGGATACCGTTCATATATTCAAATTCACACTGGATTCTTCTCAAAGGAGTAACAAAATACTGTGATCTGATGAACAGACAAATAAAGGTTGAATGTAATTTATGAATTCAATAAAAGAGACACATTTGAGCTAATATCTGACAAAATTCATAAGGAGAGGAAAAAAAACATTAAGACCAAAGAATTATCGCACCGTTTTACAGACACCATCCCCACAGCTCCAAGAGGAATAAAAACTGGGATGGTGGAGTCCTCTGTTTAGGAGACAAAGGAACGATGCTATTTTCTAAAGGACAGAATGAACCAAGGATAAATTAACTTGTATACAAAAATATAGACAAATGCATACATATACCCAGAAGGATAAGGGGAAGACAGGTAGGTAATAAAGCTGTGAGAATAACACAAATTTCGGATGAAAGCATTGCAAGTTATGCATGTCCACCTCTTTGGATGAAAGCATTGCCAGTTATGCATGTCCACCACATTGTCCCTCTATTTTGAATACTTTAGAAATAAATCAGGGTTGAATGGCACTATTTCTCCTACCTTTCCACCAACAAAGCCAAGTTCCCTTGGCAAGACAAGAAAAAATTCAGAGAGCTAGCAAAAAAAGCCTTTTAGGAACCACGAAAATTGACCTAAGATAGCTTTATTTTATGTTTGCAATTTAAGACTTTAACAACCTTGGACTTTGAGAAGCTGCAGCCAGTTCTCTGTATCTCACTGAAAGGCTTGGCTTTGTTCTCAGTGGTATTCAATTCCCAGTCTAATCCTCTGATGAAATAAAGTGGTTTTGCTCTATTGTCAGCAGATCTATGATTGGCATAAGCTCTTCCCATTGTGATAGATAACGAGGTTGATTGTACTCTGACTTCAACGTCTTTAAATCTCCATTCTCCACTAGTTACTTTGCCTGCATGGATCAGCCTTTGAGCTGTCAGCCTTCTCCTTGTGGAACCACAAAATTCTGCCATTTGCAGCCATGCACAGGCTGAAAGTCCTTGTACATCAGCCATGACTACACCAGGGTCTGACCAACCCCTTGCAATGTCCCCCCCATCTCAAGAAGCAGCAGCAGGGGTTACCAAAAAGCCACGTATCAGATACTGGAGTAAAGCAACTCAGGGATTGCTGTTCAGGGCTGTGGGAAGTCTCACCTGATCTGGATGCACATGCTACATGTCCTTCTGTATGACTCTATCTTGCCACAAAAGCTTCTGGCCCCTGACACCCCATGCTTTCTCAGAGCTTTTTTCCCCTCTTCAATATTGGTAAGATCCCTGCAGCAGTGGATGTAGCAAAATGGGATTGTAAATGATTTTAGAAAGGCTACAAGAGCCTTCAAGCTAACAGGTGTTCCCATTATCTTGCAAGGATGCACCCAAAAGCTGCCTAGAGGATTTCCTCATTACCTTCCCCTCAGCATACTTATGGAAGAATTTCCTGGAAGTTCTAGTAGTGGCTTTTATTGCTCTTTGCCTCCATCCTAAGGCAATGAGGAGATTTCTCTGAAAGATGTACTTCAGTGTCGGTAAATCGGTTTCTGCATGTGTGTTTCAGTCCTTCACAATTGCACACAAGCATCTAAACCCCTAGATTTTTCCATATGCATTTGTTCCCAAGCTCTGTATGCTCCATTTGTATCTGCATGCCTCCTGTGAGATCAGGACCCATTTTCAGGCAAGTTTCTCAAAAATGCAGAAATTGCCTTTTAGCATCCAACCACCACCTGCCCTCTGTGAGCACTATGGAGGCCCAGCCCCTCCCTCTGCCGACTGTCAGTTCTTACGTGATTATTCAATGTGCTTTTGTTCATCCTTCAGAGCTGCTTGTCTGGCACCAATTTCTTTTAGGATCTGTCTTTTTCTCTGATGAAAAGGAAACATTTTGGTATGTGCACCAGCCTCGCTGTTTGGACAGTTTAATGAAAACATCAATAAGGCACAGACTGGAGAGGGAGAGGGAGGTTTGCAGTCATTAGAATCTCTTATTAGCATTTTGCACACCACCACAAGCTTTTGTACCTGAGCAATTAATACAGCAATAAATACCACAATGAGCTGCAGAAACCTCATTGAGGCTGGGAAGCGTAAACACTGTGTTCCACTTAAAATAATTGTCAGAAGCATTTAAGAAGCTTCACGGAAGGAATAACCGAAGCTCCTGCTTCAGACACAGAAGTTCATCCCTAGCCATGATAAACATTCCACCATCTTAAATAGAAGTCGTCCGAGGGAGTGAGAACAAATGCTATCCCAATCACCCCTCTAGATCCATATGCTACCAGCCTACCTAAATGTTAGTACCAGGTTTAGAGAAGGATAAATATGGTCGATTTAGCCAGCATGCATGAAACAGAACATCAATCAGCTTTATTCTAGCTGCATAAAGGAGGACAAGCGATACCTGATCTGCTGGTACACAGTTAACTCATGAAGAATTCTTGAGCACAGCTGAATGATGGGTTAAGTTTATACATGAAAAGTATTTCTCTTTGTATCTTTGACTTGACATTACAAACCCTAGTTCTCAATTAACTGTACTGTAAGACCATGGCTGGGGGTAAATACTCCTAATGTGAGACCATGGGAATGCCCTGTATGGCCAGAGACAGGGCCTGGCTCTGTGGGATCTATGCAACATGGGGTTATATTCCTTGCACCCACTTTAACCCTTTGCCCTTGGATACAATTCCTCACTCATCCATCCAAAACATCTCACAAAGTCGAGTTTCCCCAGGGAAATCACAGACAGCAGGAGTCTTTTCCCACAATTTGCTTGTACATGCTAGTTACCAGCTACTTTGCTAATAACACATTGCTCATGCAAATGAATTCAGCTTAGAGAAACAAGTCTTGATGATTATAAAATGCTGCAATCACAGTATTGCTTCCGGCCAGCTGAGAGTAAATTCATCAAGCATTCGATATTTAAAGCTGTTGTGGTGATAAATGCTTGCCTTCATTTATGACTGTACACCAAGACAGAGAGAAAATGGAATACAGAAAATGACTGCATGATGGGAATCCCAACAGAAACCACCAGAGACAAAGGCAGAGATATGAAATCTCTTTCATAATCAGCTGAATGCAGCTGATATGCAGCAACTTGTCCTCCTTTAACGAGGATCTATTAGAACAAAAGCAACAACAAATATCAGTTTCACTCAGACAGAAGCACCGAGTGGTGTTTTTACTGTATCTGATAAAAGTCTTATTATGCCAAGGTCAAGGACAGGTGTACAATAAGTAGTAGGTGTCTCTTCCGCCCAGCAGTACACACACAGCCAACTGTTATGATTATGGATTCTTGCTCTATGTGTGCAGAGCATATAAAGGGGAGGATAAACTCCTTTGAGGTTTTGATAACAACCCTGCTGCTGCTGGGTACCTTTGCTCTGTGTATGACATTACAGTAAAAACAAAAAGAAAATTAACTCAGCAATAAATACCCATGATAACACTGCACTAATTGTTTTTATGGTTTTATGTGGAGTCAACCTTTTGGGCAATGCTGTTCAAGACAGAGAAAATAATGAATTCCACTGGTATTCAGAGTAATGGCACTAATCACAATGAACTCTTCTACTAATGAATGTGGAGAGAGTAGCGAGAGTTAGTTGTAACTTTTCATTCAACTGGAGCTCTGCAAACATCAGCAACCAGCTGATGGGTCCTGAGACCATGGCACGTCCCTGGCTCACCCCAGGACTCTTTGATGGACTGGGGATTTCAAACACCCCAAAAAGATGGTCAGAGTGAAGATACTGGGCAGACTGTAGCAGCATTTTCCCCTAGTTGACCTCAGGACTCATTTTATCCTTGCAGCAGTCTCAGGATATCTTACTGGCATGATGCTGGTAGCAGCAGCACTGACCTGTGGCTGATTTGCTCTGCAAGAGTCTAATAGATGAGGCAGTAAACATGTCCTTTTGTAATGTGTGGATGCACAGCACCCCGTAACAGAGCCCCTGCCTATGGCTTTGTAAGTACTATCTGCACTAGTTGTAGACAGAGAAGAAAATGATAGTCTGGACTGGGCTGACGTGTCAGATAGACCTGATCCCACCTGGTGGAAAAAGAAGATCTAGGGACAAGAAGAAGCAAAAAATCCTTGGACATTAATCTCTTGGTAACCTGTGTTTAGCAGACAGACCTCTATTGTCATTTATCGTAGGATAGCATCTTAGAAAAAGGAGCTGTATTCCCATCTACTACTCTATAAGGAAATGATAAAGCAGCTATCTATCTTTTTTTCATTAAAATTAAATAATTGAATCTGTCCGGATTCATGTACTTTCCCCCCGTGAGATATCCAGCAGAATTAAGTTTCAATTGACTTTCCAGACCTTGGTTATCGTAGGAAGCTTTTCAAAAATTGGGACATTTGGCAATTTGAAATTCAAAATAGGTTTCAGTCAATATGTTTACTATTGCTAGACAGGCATTTTTGTCCCCTGGGTGTTTAATGCCTCAATAAGTAATTGGTCCTTTCATCTTTTATATGCACAGAGTGAAGAGTTTATGGCTCATACACTGAATTGTCAATACAAAGGATCTTTGCACCAGTCTTAAGTAACCCAGCTGCAAGCTCCATTAAATCTCATTAAAAATCCCCCCTCCCTCCACACGCCCACAACTAGCCCCTGAAGATTCTCTTCTCCTCCCCTGACTTTCAATGGCATACTTCAAAGGTAGCTCTGCTTTACTCACCAAGCCTAGATACAAAGACAGGGAGATGAGCATAAAGAGTAAGAACAGTCCCTCAACAAACTGAAAACTCCAATGATTTCCAAGAAAACTGCTCTTGTACCTTTATCCATGAGGTTTGAAACTCAAAATAGTCAATGCACTTATATCCAGAGATTCAGATCTTTAGACACAGGAATGCAGCATCAGTTTTGCATGAGAGTTTTTCATATGAAGATATCTCATGAAGCTACAAATATTTTCAGACAACTGAAACATTGTGTTTCAATCAAGAAAAAAAAATATGTCATTGAAATGGGACAACTCTTTATTGTACTTAATTAAACTTGGCTCACAAGCTTTGCATATGCAATAATGGATAATAATTAATAGTCCATTCTTCATTACTTTTCAAGGGATGCCTTAGTGCTCTGCAACACATTGCATATGTTTAGGAGTTTTTACCCAGCAGTGCATTAACCATCTCTCATGATGCCTTGCAGCAAATCTTCAGCAGTGCAAAGAAACCCCCCACTCACCTCAGACTACACAGACACCAAGTGCAAATGAAATGGCCCTCAGCTATGGATTAGTAAAGAGGCTATATTGATTTATATCACAATCTGGCAAACTGCTTGCAGAAACAGATTTGTGTTGTGTGAATGGCGAAGTAACTTGGCATTACTTTTCCTTATCAGAACGGCAGCATGTCCTCTTGGCAAGAAAGATCAAATGTGTCTATAAGTACCAACTATCTTATCCCTTAGTCTGTAAAGTCAGTAAAAATCACAGCCCAAGCCGACCAAGACGAAAAAGCCCTCTCTCCAGTCAGTCATGTTTTTGGTCCATATTTGCTCATCCCTGAGAGGAATAGCTAGAATATAAAACAACTTCTAATGAAACAATCCTTGTATTAGCTAAAATATTAAACTAAGATACTTAGAAACTTTGCTTAATATTTTGTTTATCCATTGGAAAATGCATATTTACATTGTGGAGAGATCCCACATCTGGGATCTCTCTACTAAGCTTCACATTTTGGGGAGAGGGGTGCTTAGTCCTAAAATACACGCTGTTAGTTTTTGACTCAGGTGATGATGGGCATAGTCCTCTCCATCCTCTCCGGGCTGAGCAAGCATCTGCCATGTTATTTCTTTTTTTCACTACCATCTATATGCTAAAGGCTCATAGGGAAGTGATGCCTTGTCTCTCCTGTAACACTGCAGGGGAAGGAGAATTTGCTGGGAGATGACTAACTGTTATTCAGAACGGTAGATACAATATTAGAAGTCAATAGCATACCCTAGTTTGGGAAAGATCTATCCCTCATCAGGATGGCTGAGCCCCTCACTTTATCCTGTGTGCCTGTGTGAAATGGTGACCCCACTCCCAGGCTGTTTGAGCTGTAATGCCCTGCCTTCTGAGTAGTCACATCATGCTTATCTGCATTGGTGCCCATATGTTCACAGCCAGCAGCTCACAGCAGTGCATAAGTCACAAGATTTTCATACAACAGAGGCAAGTTAACACTGGCCTGTCCAAAGGACATTGTGTGCAAGTATAAGCTATGAACAACAACAAAAGAAGAGTCTTATACCTCCCTCCTGCAGGAGCTGAGGATGTATCCCATATATAAAGAAAGAAGAAAAACTATCAAGATATCACTCTGGGAGCCAGGAACACAGCACACAGCCAGTCCTAGGTTTTGACAACCTTTGAGAATCCTGCAGAATTCACTGCAGTCAGGACTGAACTCGGCGATTCACACAAAGGGCAGTGGTGAATTCAAGCCCCTGCAGATCAGACTAGAGGCGTATCTTTCTTAAAGCATGTGCTGTCTCTGCGATCTCATGCATTGCAAAGGTCAAATATTTCTGCTCTGTAAAAGCCAGTTGCAGGGCAGAAATACAGCTACTCCCCTCACAAGATTAAACGGAATGAGGAGAAAGGGTAAACTCAGCTGAAGATGAGCTGCTGCCTTGAGACATGAGAATAAAACACATGGAGAAGATGCTGGGGTTCTGCCTGAAGCTGGTCACGAAGAGCCCATTTGCCTCAGAATTTTGATAGCATCCTAGTAACATCTGCTGTTACTGAAACTCAGCATCAACTTCCTGTGGCTCAGCATGAGAAATGTCTTCTAGGATAAGAGGAAAAAGTAATTAATAGATAAGGGTCTTCCCAGTGGAGGCTGATTTGCTGTCTGATCCACAAAGCACTGCAGATTAAAAACTGGAACTAAACAGTTCATAGAAAACTGAGACGGCTGGAGAAGTGGGTGCTTTTTTTTTTGTCACAGATTAGAGAGACTGTTACCTTCATCTGCAATCAGGACTGCAAAATCCCCCAGTCCAGCATGCCTGCTAATCAACCCCTTTGCTTCATTAAGAGGAGGGCAAAATGAAATTTCCTGCCCTGATTAGAGGCATGGAGAAGGCAATCACTGTCATTTGCATTCAATCAGATGTTTGTTCCCCCTGACAGAAGAGCACCAAACAAGGGCTATGCCATTTCACTAATTAAACCCACTCTACTGCTCTAAAATTGATGAATAACGACTGAACTTGACTCATAATCCCTTTGTCTTCTATTATTTACTCTTTTTTAACAGTGATTTATGGCAAGGTAGTGCTTTCATTATTCTTGTTAATTACCTCTGTTCTCTACTCCAGCTTGTAAAATGTAATAGCCTGAAACATAAATCTAGTCTTGCCACCTATGTTCACACATCATTAATATTATTCTGGCCATTCTCATAAAATCTTTATAAAACATAATTATACATTTGCCATTAACAGCTATGTTGTATCGAAAATCCACTAAGCCTTTTCTGAAGACTAAGCTAATCCACTTATTAAACCTTCCTGTTTGTGTTAATGTGTTTGTGTTCCCCTAAGGAAAAAAACCCACCACTAATTGGTCAGCGAATATTGTAGAGCCAACCAACACACCTCCAGCCCTGCTAAGTGGCTGCTATCACTTTTGTGACAGGGATGCAGAGGCACTATAAAGAACTCTCCTTTACTTCCCACCCCTGGAAACAATAATTTCACTGAACTGAAGAACCATCACTAAGCAAGAGTGTAGCAAACAAATGCAGCAGCTACTCACTTGAATGATTATCAAGTTTCTTTGTGCGTGTAGATAATCCCCAAACAAATTATTTTCATCCTCTCTGCCCCTGATACTTCAAATCAAAAGAACTGCATATCCCAGAGAGCAGACGTCTTCCAGTGGCCGTTTTATTTTGCCTGTTGTATTTTTTTAGTATTGCTTATGATTATATGTAAGGAAAAAATCTATTAGGAGGAGAGGAAATGCATTATCCCCAGCTTATTGTTGACATGATATTAGCTCAGTATTTGTCACATTTCTGGTAATGAACAAGTTTAAACGCAGCACTCCATCTCTCCAACAAAACACTTGGCTATATGAACAGCAGTAATATTCCATCTGAGCCTAGTGAGAAACATGTTTATTATCTCTCAGAAAAAATAATCTCATTCCTCCCTGATCCATCTACTGTATTATTACCTAGGTGTGCATTTGGAGGTACTAGATCAGCTAATGTAAGCCCTTCAGCCAGCAGGTATTATCACGTGTATTTCCATTAATTTCCATTCTCCACAGTCATAGGAAGACCAGCCTATAAAATACTGCAATTGCATTTACAGCTGTTAATTACTGTAAATTCAGTGTTTGAGATAAAAGCATTTGCCCTCTTCAGGTAGGTCTTCTTCCTGATGTATAGTGGTTATTATGGCTTTTAGTTGGATTCACAGTGGCGAGATCCTGTGTGTGGGGTTTCTCCTGCCTTACACCAGCACACAAGACCTGACTCAGACCTTGCCAGCATTACAGCCCCATCAGGCCCAGGACTTTAGTAGCTCAAACCACATCAGATCAGAGTGCAGATCCGAGAAGCATGGGTCAGAAGGTTGTAGTCAGCTAGATGAAATCAAGACACTTGCTTCATCTTTTCCTATTCTTTAGATGACTGCAAGGAAAAATATTTCCTGGCTGACTCCACCTGTGGTTTACTGAGTAATGGCATTCTCAATAATGCATTTCGCCTGAGGAAAGCACTGTAACTTGGTTAGCTTGGGGGAGAGCATGGAAATGGGGAAATGGGATGAGAAAGCTGTCTTTAAATCAATTTGGAGATCTATGCCAGATTGGGGTGGGCAGCACGAACAATGCAGGTCAGAGAGCAAATGGGCAAATTCACCATCAAGCACAGCTCCCTGAACTAGACTGATTCATTCTTCTTTCCTTTTTTTTGTTCAAGAAAAGGTTTATTTCTTAAAAATCTTAAAATCAAATCTGATCTAAGCCACAGAGCTAAACCAAGTTCCTGGACCTTGCTTCCTTTACTCTGAATGCCGATCTGCTACAGATGTGCACATACTTTCTGGTGATTTCTTTCTCAAGAAAAGTGGATAAATCTCACTCCAGTCCTAAGTTAAACTGCTGAAGGTGACTCCTCAGCCTGAACTAATAATTCAATAAGGTCAGCCATGAAAGTCTTCCCATTTTAAGTTAGTTGTACAGAAAAAGTTGACAAACTTGCTTCTTGGTAACCTATTTTTCTCTATTTAGTTTAGACTTCCAGACCACTGTCCCTCATAAACAGGGAAGCTGCCATGTATGTGGTTACCTCATCTCCTGCATTCTGCTGTGGGATAGGCACCAGCAGTGCATATGCAACGCCTGCCATGGTCCAGTTCCATTTCTGGATGGGTGTTTACATCCGAGATGTCTGCTGATACAGTTACAGACAGCTAAAAGACAGGCTTTGTGGCTGCAGCTCTGCATTTGGAGAGTGCTACTCTGTGCACAGTCCTGGTGTCTCCTGCCTTCTGACCTCCTCCTAATTTGAAATCAAAGTCTCCAACTCAAGTGGTCAGCAAGGAAGGCTGTATCACTAGGGCCTCCTTACAGTCAGACACAGAATGTATTTTCATGCCAAGTAGGTACCTCTGAAAGTGATTTAATTAAAGCTTCTGAATTAATAAGCCTATCCTTCATTAGTAGCCAGAGTAATAAAAGCAGCATGAAACTTCTCTTTAATGAAACAAAGCACACCTAAAAAGTGAAGAGGAATGTGAAAAAAACAGTTGTACTCTGAGAGCTGCTTTTGCTGCTGTTGGCGCAGTGTTATAATGACTATCAGACAGCTGCTGTGTGCATTCTAGTGAAGCAAGAATGACTGAACGAAAGATTGCAAATAAGAAAAACATGGAATCAACTTTGGAAGTTAAAAATATAGGTATAACAGGAAGAACCTGGGATCTGGTATTGTGCAGGTATTCTAGACCAGAACACCTCGTGTATTCAGAGGTGATTACTGTAAGGTGTTTAACCATTATGTCTCTCCATCTCTCCATCAGGAGAGCAGTGGAACAGACTACCTAAAACCTGTTCTGTGTGGATCTTTGTGATTCTATGAAGAAAAGTCTTAAACACAGAGATCCCCGAGCATGGCAGATACTGAGACCCAGATCACCAGGTTGTATATCAGGCTCATCATTAATTCTGGATGCATCACATGCTACTAAGCACCTTTTGTCTTTTCCTGAAGTTTGCTGTTGATTGGTAGTTTTCCCCAAGTTTTACAATCTATTGTTGCAAACCTAACACAATTGTATCTCTTGCACAGCTGGGGGGCTCCCAAAGCTAGTTTTCTAAAGAAAATGTATTTTCCATCCACTGCCTCCATAAGCCTCCCTACTGAGAAGAGTTTATGCTTAGCTACGTTCAGGACATAAATGCAAAAGAAAAGGAGGTGAAGCGAGGACTTAAAGAGCTGTATCAAATTTTATCAGTGGAAGTTTTGGAGATGAACATGATCCTATTTTCTTCTGTTTAGTGCATTTTGGAGTTCATTTTCCACAGGACCCTCCTCATCCACCTAAGGGATATTTTTTTTTCCCGAGTACCTAAGTGGGTGAACTGGTCAGACTAATTTTGTCTGAAAGGCTACAGTTGACTTACACTGGAGACTTAATTATGTAGTGTGCAGCTCCATCTGTCAGCTGCAATATCTTTTGTTACCAAGAATTAGACTTCCATAGAAGATGACGTGACAGATTCAATTTGCTTTCACAAGGATAACTGTTATGTGGGCATTTGAATGATGCTGCAAATTAGAATAACATTTACATTCCTTGTGTAGACTTTGAAATGCTATTTACAGAATGGCTTGTCCAAAATATAAAACTAAGATTGAATGGGTGGCAGCCAATACAAAGCTGAAAACCAGGAAAAAATTAATTAAAGTACCATGAAATGGAGAACAGTCTTACACAACACTGAGTAAAGATTCACCCATACACTGCTAAAAAATTCTGAAGAGGTTGTTTTTGTGTGAAGTTAATGGGAACAGCTCTTGTACTAAAATTCAAGCACTTTTACACCAAATCTGATAGCAAAATGTAAAGACCATAAAATTCCAGTTCGGGAGGGAGAAGGGATAAAGTTTTCCTCTAAACTAGAGATTTTTTACCTGTTCACTATAAAGTCTTGTCAAGGCTGATGCAGACGCTGTAAAACTATGGAAGCGTGATGACTATAACTTCTCTTTCATTTCTGCCTTTGTTGATAGCTCACAGATCACATCTCCAGATTCACTGTGAGGCAAACAATTATCCACATGGCTGGGTAAATCCAGCTCATGGTTACTTCAGCCTTGCTGCTACCCAGCCACTCATTTAGCTGAAATAATCTGATCATATCCAATTGTGAGTCCAGAGCTTCCAAGGGACACCGGTACCCATGTAACACATGTTGCATGAAAGAAGGAACAAATGCTATCTTCAGATATCACATGTGAATCAGAAGTCTTCCTCCAAGTTTTTACAATCATGTGTTCTTAATTTGTCTTAATACATGTGTCTTTCCCATTTCAGTTTGGAAGCCCACACAGACTACAGGGGAAGGAAAGTAACTGATAACAAGCTGGCGTATTTACAAGGAGAAAAAACACAGAAGAGAGGAAAAACATACTATGAGGGATTCTGCTATTTGCTCTAAAATAAAAAGACTTGCTAATTAGAAAATGCTTTTCACAACTGATTTAATTTGAAATGGGGGAGAACCCCATTCATTTGCTCACAGGCTGCAATGTATTTCAACTGATGAACAGCAACATTATTTTTAGCAAGCTATACATTCACCATACAGCAATGCATCTGGAAGTCTAACCTGCCATTATGTCAGCATGCAATATATAACTTTGAAAAACTTCCTCTATTTATCGTCTTTTGAATTCAGTGGTTGCCCAATTACCTCTAAAATTGTGACAATCTTAGCTTTAGCTGAAAAGCTTTTATTGAAAATCTACTAGTAATCTTCTGTAAATGTTAGTCATGAACAACGCTGCTAGATCATAAAAATATAACTGCTTGTGATTAATCTGAGGAGAGACATTAACACATTCAGTTCTACTGATAAATTGAATTAGCTTCCTTTGCATGAGGTTTGCTGGGAGCTGGTTTGTAAACCTCCCCTAAGTTTCTGTTTTGGCATCCTGGAAAATGTATGAGAAATTCAACCCCAGACCAGATTTCCTGAAAATGGCACCAGTTTGCAAGGATCTAAAAGCTTGCAAGGATCTAAAATCTTATAAGGATCTAAAAGAAACATTCTTCTGAGTGCACCTTTAATGCTCATTTTACATGCAGGTTTTACTTCCCAAAGCACAAAATAACCTGAGGCCAAGTAAACCATGAGTCCTCCATAACTGCATCCCATTGCAAGCCTACAGCCTCTGCTCAAACTGAACCTCTTCCTGTCTGCTTCCTGTGCACCCCAGGCATTTAGATTAGCAATGTGTTATGCAGCCGTGAAACAAACAGGAGACAAAAGGAGGGGAACAACATTACCAAAGCCAGTGGAGGCCATCAACAGGGGCATGTACAAACATGCCATAGCTGGGAACAGAGAGGCAGAGCTATGTGGGGGTGTTCAGGACTGTAACTGTGTATAGAGGCTGTTCCCCATCTGTATTTTGGTGGATAAGAGCTACCAGAGAAAACCTACATGCCCATTAACATGACAGGGATGCACAGTGCTTGGCTCCTCAGTAACAGAGCCGTAGCCGAAAGGCAGATGTATGCAAAGGATGGGAAGGATGTCAATGTTATGGGCTGGCAACAGTGGCAGCTCTGAGCTGAAACCAGCTCAGAGTGAAACCATAGCCTTGCAGACTCCACTAACCATGTGTGGATGCATTTTCCATAGTAATTTGTACACTTTGCAAATACATCAAACACACCACTTTCTCTGCTACAATTAATTCTTATCTACTTCCATTTTGACAAACTGTAATTGGAGCCGAAGCTGAACAAGAACTAATACTGGTTAATGAAAATTCACTAAACACTGATTTGAATATTCCTCTCATTTGCAGCCTAACTGGAGCTTGAGAGCTGCTGAAGGAATGGAGCAAATCTAATGAACATAAAACCAGTCCATCAGTGCTGCTTGCTTAGAAAGGAATGGCTGAATTATGCTGCTGGAGCAGCTTGAGCAGCTGCAGAAATGTGTTCTTCAGAGGCCCTGCCAGCGAGATGCCCCCATGGCCAGGGCTCAGGGGGCTGCTCCAAGCTCCCTCCCAGCAGCCTCCAAACTGTGCTGAGCGTGAACGCTATTCCCTGTGGAGATCAGCCAGATGACAGAGCTATTCCATGAAATTAATGCCTGCCAGCTGTCTGCAACACTGGGATGAAGGTGCACTCATTTTATCCCAATATTTATCTTCTCCAATGCCTCCCCTTCACCTTGCTAGCAGAACCACCCAGAGGCAACTTAATGGTGTTCTTCCCCTTGTGGGGCTGTGGAGACAGCAAGGTGGGAGATGCTTGGAGATGGCTACAGGGGCTGAGCACTGCCCATTCAGCAGAATGTGTTGTATAGCAGCCACATGGGCACCTTAGTACCTTTCACGTATAGGTAATGTTCCTTGCTTCCTACATACACAAATGAAGCAGAAAAACGCCTCAAACGGCTCAATTAAATCCCACCTAAGTGACACCATGGGAGGCTTTTGACCAATGCAGAAAGCTAAGATTCATTTTACTTCAGCAAAATGAGTAAATAGCTTCTCCAGCACAGCAGAAAAAAATGTAGAAAACATGCAAACTTTAAACCACCACTTGGTGTTAAATACTTGTAAAAGCCTTTTTTCCTTAGATTAATCTCTCACGTTTATATGCTATATACATTTTAGAGACACAGTGAAAATTGCTTATTTCTAATAAAATGTAGCAACTGTACCCTGAGGAAAAATTACTGTGTTATGAAATATTTTTCCCCTCTACCACAGCCAATTTAGTTTTCATTTAAAATTCAATAACTGCATCACGCTCAGAATCTTCCATGACTGTCATAATGACTTTGAACAAAAAGTGTGCTGTAAACAAGGAAGATTAGAAAGACATTATTGAGGTAATTTCTCCCCAAGTTTCTTTCACACAGACAGAGATGCTGAAAATGGATGCAACAGTTAGCATGAGTGTGATTTAGAAATAAGTAGGAAAAAGGAAGCACTTTACTCCACAGATACTTTGGTAATAAAAGCATTACTTTCCCTATTTTATTTGTATTCTTTGGTGGAAGGAAACGCTTTGTTTGTTCCTCACAGAAATACTGATGTAACTGAAGAAGACAAATGATATAACATTGCTAGGAAAATGCTGCCTACTTGCTGTACCACTGTCTTCCCTTGCATCTCAGGAAGTAGCTCTGACAGTGGTGCTGGCAGAAATGTGCTGTACAGGAGCTGCTGGTCCACGCTCCCAGAGTCCTGCATCTTGTTTCTTTGTCAGTAGCAGCCACTTCAGAAGAATGTGCAGAAAGAGGACAGTCCCTTTTCTCTTTGCTCAGTTTCTGAAGACAAATTCTGCTTCTAGCATGTAGAAGGGATAGAAATGTCCAAAAGAGCCTCTCTTGTCCACCCATGGCTCTGTTCCTTGCTGGGTGCATGGCCAGGCATATCCCCCAGAACAGCCCAGAGTCTCTGTTTTGCAAAAGGCAGCTGAATTTCTGCAGACATATCCAACAAGTAAAGCTGTGCACATCCAACTACATCATTTGGCGTCATTCCCTATGTAAAGCATCTTTGCATTTGCAAGAATCATTTCTGTCACTTTTATTTTAACTCAAAACAACCCTAAGAGCTAGTAGGAAGCCAGTGCACTGTAGGACGGGTGCTGTGACACTGACTGGCCTTGCATGGGAGCTGTGACTAATGGAAAACAGTGGGGAACTAAACAATTTTGAAGCTCCTTGTAGAGAAAGCAACCAATGTGGATGTTTTTCTTCTGAGACCAATTCAAGAACATTCCCTTTACAAAGGTGGTTTTTTCATCTGATTGTACTGTAAGGTCAGTCTTTGCCTGACAAATTGTGACCTTCCTTGAGTTCATGGACTCCACAGCTGCAGGGAAATCCTTTCCTTTTCGAAGTAAACCAGACATAAAACCCTCCAGAAACTTCTGCAAACCTTAAAAATAATCTGACAATTCTTTGTTCAAGTAAATTCTATTGTATGTAACTGCAAAAAGGCAACCGGGAAAAAAAAATAGGAAAAGCGCATTTCCAGTGAAACTGAAAATTGTATCATCATCATAAACCAGCACAGTGTATTTTACAATTCTCTGCTTTTACCACCGAAACAAATAGGAAAAACATAGTTATACTTCCTATGGAAAGGCAATGTAACAAGCTTTCTGTGCTATTTCCTCTTTGACCTCTAGTGTTAAAGTAGCTCATTACAAGTCTTCTAACAAGTCCCATTTGCCATTCCAGCATTCCTTATTCCTGGTGAGGGATGTGGCCCAGTGTGTTCTGATCAAATTATTTCCTGGGACTTTTTTTAGCACACCTTAGGCACTAGCAATGACTGCCACAGGCGCCTGCCAGGTATGTGCTGTTATGCAGCAATGACCATTGCTGGTGTTTCATACTCTTCTATTATAACCTAATAGGAATAATTTCTGGGAAGAAGGTGAAAATTCATAAAGCTGCTCTACCTGATTATACCCAACAGTCACAGCTTCTGCACCCACTGAAATGTCACCCGTGAAGCCTTGTTCTGTTCCTTCTCTTCCTTGGCTTTTTGGCTGCTCTTGAGATCACCTACACCATAACACACCTTCACAACAGAAATGCCTGTGGGTGCTGCTGCTTTGCAGGGGCAAAAAGAAGTACCCTGTGCAGTTGGCTGTTCTCAAGTACAGAGTGCTGGTCAGTCAAAACCCGCTTTTTGTCCATGCCCTGTGGAATCTGTTAAAAATGAAATTTTAGAGTGGCCATTAGAGTCAACTTCAATTTTAACAATAAAACCTGCTCTTCCCTTCTTTCTCCAGGGCTGTACAACAAAACAGAACTGAGCAGCTGCTTTCTCCCCGAAGTAGTATTGCATGCTCTTATTTAACAGAAGCATGCAAACTCACTTCTAAAAAATTCTGGTTTGATTCTTCTCCTGTTGTTTAATCAATGTACTTTAAAGTGTTGATGATAGTTTTCCAGTGTTTTGCCAGGTGATTAAGTCAGAGGAAGTGTCTGTATGCCAAACCCTGATCAGATTTATGTCAGACAGACTTAGTAGTGCTCTACAGGCACAAGATCATGTAAACACCATTGGCTTTGTGTCCCTCTTCATTTATCCAAAATAAACATTTATATCCCAGGAACTGATAGGCCATCTGCAAGTAGAGGTAGCAGGACATGCCCTTTTTACAAAGCTATGGCATAGGTGTCAGCAAGAAGTATGGGAATCTTGGAAAAAATGGACTGTGAATAGCAAACAGAGCTTTTAAGAAATAAACTCCTGTAAGTAAGCAAGAAAGTACTGGTCTGTTTTCTGACACACAAAGGGTGAGAACCAGTTTCCTGCTGCACAGGACTGTTCTCAAGAAACAAATCCACTACATGGATTTTCCACATCTGTGTGGTGCGAAGGTCTCTATCATTCACAAAGAATTAGATGTTCAGGTTGAGTATCTGTTCAGTGCTGTGTCTGAATCATTTGTTCAAATTGGCCTTCACAAGATATTTTAACATCTTACCATAGAAAATCAACAAAAAATATCCCTTGCATCCAGGTACTATTAGATTTGATACTACCCATCTGACAGAAGGGTAACTCCCACAGGTTACTCTATTCCAAGAAATAACTCTGATGGAGGGAACAATTCAGAGAATTTACCAGATTTACTTCTCCTAAAGTACTGGTGCATATGAAAAATAAGGCAAAGTTTCTTAAATATTCTGGTTACCTGAAACCCAGTGTGGAACATATGGATTATGTAAGTCTTGGGGATTCCATCCCCTATGTGCAAAGATTTGGCACATATGCTAGATTCATGCACATGACTCCTGACTCCACTACTGTTCAGCATTTCTCACTAGTCAGCTGCCAGTCTCTGCAGAACAAAGAGAAAACCTGTTGTCTCCTCAAGAACTGCAATATGTCAACCACAGTAAAAAACAGCTTCAAATTCATGACAGCCTTTTGTTATTTTCACACGGGATCCGCTGTTTGCTATAAACACTTTTTCCTAGTCATCAGTTTTGGGAAAGGTAAGAAACAAAAGGATGGATTCTGCTTAGTCTTAATGCCATGCTTTTGTGCAAGAGACAAATAATCATGAAAGTACTTTCCTAAAACCTGGCCACAGCATGCTGATTCAACAGGCAGTTTGGATTAGGAGATAAAAGGATGCTGCTCAGTCTGATTAATCAAACCCCCTTATGCTTGCCAAAGCCTAATTATTCTTTGATCTACATTAATGACTTCAGAAAGCATAGTACACCTGGTGGGAGTTCTCAATGGGGAGCATTTTAGACTAAAAGAAAAACTCCTCCCTGTGTCACAAAACCCTAATTTGCTTATATCAGTAGAATCAATTGTTTCATACAGAACTCTGGTCTCCCACAGGTCCTGTTGGGGTGTATCAAAAGATAACATATGCAGTTTTTGCCAGTATCAAAAAGCTGTCGTTTGACAAACAGCAAACTCCATCTCAGGGTGACTTTAAGAAATCCCATTGCTATTGCATGCTGTTGCTGTATGTAGCTTTTTATTGAACAGTCTGCCTGTAACTCACATGGGCACAGAGACATGTGTCTCATAGATTTCTGCATTCTCAGTGAGATGAATGAGCTGCTTGTATTCCAATTTAAAAGTCAGCAAGAGATTAATTTACAATCCAGATCCAGAAACATTCACATGGATAAGGATGACACAGCATCACAAAAGAAAAATCCATGAATAAAGCAAGTCACCCCAGACTGACTCGATTAAACAAATCCTATCATCATTAAAGCAAACGGCTGAAAGCGTAAGGTTTGTGCTTATGCAATGGCAACTCGTATCAGGAATTTAAGATATCAAATGGCACTTTATGGTCGTCTAATGGTGGAAGCATCCAGGGCCAACAGAAACATAGAGAAATATGATAGAATTATTTCTAACAAGCCTACCTGGAACTGCTTTGATTTATAACAAAGTTTAAGATTGGCATGAGTAACATATGAATCAAGATGCACGTGTGAGCACTGGACAAAACAGCAGAACAAAGGCTTAAAGAATGGCCTGCATTTGTAACAAAGTCAAGCTATGGTAAACTAATAATGGCCACAGGGATCTTTTTTGGTCTCTTTCATGCTCTTGAGGATAATTCTGGGAAGCTTTACCAGGAATATTTGCTCAAATCCCAACACCAGGAACAAAATTTCCTGCACATTTGCGGACGAGACAACATTGACAGCCCTCTGAAGTTTGAGAGGCTGATACTGTTCACTCAAGAATTTAACAGAAGAAATAAGGAACAAAGATTTCATATAAGAATGAACTGTATCAAAACAGCTGTTGTCTATGGAGAACTCAGAAGAAGCAAAGAAAGCAACACTCTGGTGTTTCCTTTGGGCACATGAATATTTGACAGTCCTGGAATAAATCAGTGCTGGAGTTTTGCAACAAAATGACAGACGTGAGTTGTGCTTGCCAGAGAATCTTGGAATGCATTGGTTTCATAGCAATATGTGGAGAAGAGGAGCAGATCAGTATGGTACCAATTGTCATTCAAAACAGAACACCTCCTCCAAGGCTCCTGATGTCCTGCTTCATGGTATTGGCTTCCCTCATGGGTGGTAATTCAGCTTAATAGTCATAGGATCCAGTGAGAGAAGATCTGACTTTTTGTTTTAAATTAAAAAACCCCAAACTTTCCTGATTTAAGAATAACAGAAAACAACTCGTGATACATATCTAGAGAAAATAATTTATCCTGACCACCAGTCCAGATAAGCTTCTGGGAAGTAATTCTCCCTGTAGATTCACTGATATTACTAGACACTATCACAGGATTGAAAAAAGAACACTTCTTCACATCTATTTACATGATCGCATGTTTTTCTTCAGGGCTTTCAGCCCTCTTACCTCTGCATGCAGCACCAAGCAGTGTGCAAATGGCAGAATGCCACTGAAGAGTCTCCTGCTATTGACAGCTTCCAGAGCTCAGCTCGCTGACCAAAGCAGAGAGAACAAGTCTTAAATCAAGCACAAGACAAATGATTAAACAGCTTGATGGAAAGATCAATGATGACACCCATTTGCTTCTGTCTTAAGCATATTATGAGCACATAGTATTTTCTCTTGTAGCAGAATTCATTAGTGTAATGTGAAATGCTGTGGGAAGTGACAGCAATCATAAAGTTATGAGACAGATTACATTTGTCTCAGATAATGTTGCCCAGAGCTCTTTTTTGCTTAGTAGTACTATTATTTCTTTCTCCATTTCAATATGATTCCTGCCTACATTTCATTCTTTTTTCCCCAGATGACTTTATTTTAGTCCCTTTGAATTTTAATGCCCAGGGCACAATCTGTCCAATATATCTACGGTCAGACTCTGTGGCCATACAGGAGTTTGTAGCCATGAGAAAGCACAGCACCTGGAAGAGAAGTACAATCTTGCTGGTTATAAACCAACCTTTTCCACTCAGAGCAGCAAGGCACCTAAGCACCTACGTATACCCATAGTGCATATAACAGCCGCAAATCAGACCCCTGATAAACTCACCCAATTCAGGCTTTAGTTGATATCAGTCTATCAACTGGACTTCACTTATTTACGACAGCAGACATTCTTGCCCTTTTATGTTTGCTTTGTACTATCATTTTCCTCTCATCAAGAAACAAACTCAATTACACTTTTCTCTGCTCCAGGCTTAACTAATTAGGAGGCAAGTCCCTCAGTAAGTGCAGCCATTTCCAATACCTCCTCTCAGACACAGATAGCTCAAATAAGAAGTGTTACTTCTCTACCCCTCAAGGGGTGCAGGCACAGCCATTAATCTTCCTTTCATCTCATAGAATGCTAATAAAACAATCACCTCCCTATCTCCGAATTGGGTAGGTCCTAATTAACATGCTAATTGGGCAGATCTTCCCTAATGACTCCCAAAGCTCAGCAGTAATATGTTATTTAGATGGAAAGAGTCATCTAAAAGATAGGTAGAATTAAAAACCTGGCAAGCCAGAGCACAGTTTGGATAGACAAAATACTGAAATGGACCTTTCTGCTGTGAGAATTAACATTCTCCACCTGCCTATGCTACAGATCATATATTTACAGATCCAGCACCTTGCAAGGTTCAGAGCAAGAAGCATTTTGCAGCTGTAATAAAGAACATTATTCAAGCAGAAAGAAACCACATATGAGTAACAATGAAGTTTAAAAATACATTATTAAACCTGTTTATTTAAATATCTCTCTAAATAAAACTGGCTTTTATGATCTGACACAAAAATGTACATGTTGTTTTGCAAACCCAGCAATGGCAGCAGCTCTGGCAGTTTGCATTCATGAGCAACTTCAAGATGGGTAGTTTAAGTCTTAATGGAATTAGTCCACTGGGGCCAGTATTGTGTTTATGCAGTTAGAGGCTCAATATAATCAGATTTCTTAAAGACCGCATTTGCTCTTTTCAGAAAATAGGACTCAATAATAATTTAAATCCCCTGTTAAGCTAAAATGAAAATATTGGCAGATGCCATCAAAGTCATGGTTCTAAAGTTTCCTTTCACACACACCTCATAGATAAAAACAGAGTTTATGTTGGTAAAAAATTAGAAGGTTTAGTATTATAAATCAAAAGCTTTGATGTGTCTCTCTTGAAACTTTTACTGCAGAAGTTCCCAAAAACATGGCCTTTCCCTACTATAGCTGCACATGCAGCTGATGAGCACACCAGAGCATGCTGGGTCTGAAAAGCAGCTTTCTGTACATACCATGCATGCAGCCAGACAATACTGCCTCACAGCCCACGGTTGTGTTAGGGAGGACAAATTCAGTATGTCAGGACCACAAAGCAGCAGCTCTGTGCAACTGAGGCACCCACTCTAGGCAACTCAGACAAACCTGAAGCATGTGATTTGGTCCCAAACTTGAAAAGCTCAGAGGAAAATCAGATAATTTCCTCCTTCCCCATACTTTTGGAGCACACAGAAGGAGAAATACTGGCATGGGGACACCATAGTATTATTTTGTATGACTTCTTGGACTTTATTTAACTCTATTTAAAAAAGCCACGAGAAGGAATCAGAACATTTCACTGCAATGGTTTGTTTCCTGATGCAGAACAATTTTTCATTAAAAGGTTTTTCTACAAGATGCCAAAAGCTACAGTGAAATGTTTTTGTTTTGATTTCTGACATTCTCTCCAATTTCAGGTTTTATGACCCTTGTTCACAAAGCCAGCATCCTTTCCCCTCCCCTCCTCCTCCCCATTTTACAATGACTGCAAATAACAACAAAAAAAATCTCTACCTGTTGATGTTTTTCATGTATATGAAAAAGGAACAAGCAATCCAATAGCTGTTACTCGTGGCTGTGACAGACCAAGAGAAAATGAGTACAGCTGAGCTTTGGACACCTTGGACCCTCTCTTTCCATGACTGTTTATCCAAGTAAACCTCATCTCACTTCTAAAGGCCCATTTGATAAAGAATCTGCTGGTTTCATTTACTGGCAACTGCAATACAAATATTGACTGCAGATGTACTATCAGAAGTCCTGTAAGGGGCTCATGCCCTGCTCCACTAAAGTCAATGAAGCACTGATTTAAGCAAAGCTCCTAAGCTCCTTTGGTACCATACTGCTGCTCTCGCCTTTGTATGAGGCAGTTTATAGCATACATTTAGATAAAATACAGAACAAGAGGCATCAGTTTGAACAGACGACGCAGTTTAAGTCACATGAAATATAGCCTAAAAGAAAGCTATCCTATTGTAGGTATGCTATACTGAAGTACATGGGATCACAAAGACACATCACTTTCCATAAACTTTGTTTTGAACAGTATCAGTTTTTTCTTAGGTGTTATTGACAGAAAATAGCATTATAATTAAATTAATGTAGCAAGCAACCTGTTTCTTGTTGGTATTCTGTTATATAGCATAATGTGGTGAGAAAGTGGGTTGAAACTGCTGCATTACAGACCAGGCTTTTCTTTCATAGCAAGTTCTTACAGAGCATCCTCATCCCTGCCTGACAAATTGGTAATTACCTTTAAGCACACAGAACTTCTTTATAACGCCATTAGGCAGCACTTGCTTATGTCATCTTCATTCACCTATAAAGGGTCTGCAGTGATGGGAATCCTGTATTTACAAAAACATATGTATCTCCCTGGTTAAATATTTCAGCTGGACCTTGTAAAGCTGAAATGTGCCACCCAAGCATTAGATATTGTATATTCTGGCATTTGACTGGACAGGAGTAAGGGATAGCAAAATCAACTTTGTGCAGTGGGGCAACTGCTCAGTGCATCTCACACTCAGCACTGGTCTGCTGATCATTTCAGTGTAACAACTCCTTTCCAGCCCAGGCACCAGTCTTTTCTTCCTATTGAAAGGAGAACTGTGTGAAGCAGGGCTCCAGCTTGCCCAAAGATACAGCTGAAAAGCACTTTCTAATCACACAAGAGAGATGCAGCTTCTGGGCCAGCATCTATTTTGTTACTCTCTAATTAGAGTGGGTAAAGACCAAGCCCTCACATAATTAGACGATTCAAAGTAATGTTCTGTATGTGTGAGAATCCACACCAAAGAAACAGTACCATTCCAGCTGCCTAACACAGCTTCCTGGGATCTTCGGCTCTCCAAATTATCCCTAACAGTCAGGTAACCTGGTTTCTGCTCAGGTGATCCTGGTAACTCTGGGCTACTATTTGCCCACCTAACTTTACAAATACGATTTCATCATGAAGAGTGGCTTTAGAATTGAGTTTTGCTAGTAAAACTACACTTGAAATGAGAGACCACATACTATCATTCTTGTGAATGAGCCAACTCTGGTTAATGGGTAAGGCTGCAAGCCAAGTTGTGTGTAAATGCTAAAATAAAGGAAGTAACCTTACCATTTCCTCCCTTCCTCCAATTTCCAGGGAATTTAAACTAGAAAAGCACTTACATGAACAGAAGTGGGCAGTTTCTGAAGTCCTGAATAACCCTTTGGAATGACAGTCAGCATAACACAACAGTTGGATGTTGCTGGCATCATGTGGGCTATTGTGAAAGAAACCAGCAGAGCTCTTTTGTACAGGTTTGTACTTACATGTACTTGTCTATAAATACTTATACAAAGATACACTGCTCTTTCTTGCTACGTACCTCATTAATAGTCAGTGCTAACTATTTCTGTGTACCACACCATGGCACTGTGCTGTGGAAGCACAGCTTGAAGGAAAATGGCTCTCAGACATAGGCTTACAAGCCATGTAGCCAAACAGCTTCAGGGTGAGGTACCTTAAGGGGTGTGTTTTCCTGACAGAAATACAGTTCCCTCAGCTGTATTCACATCTTCTGCACACCCACATCATGGTTCAATGATATAATAAATCCATCTCAGATCAAAACTACTGCAGCTGGGAGGCACAAAGCACTGATCCAGTATAAATCTGCTCTGCTGATTCAGATTTGTTAATAAAATACATGGACAGGTTAACTTCCCTGACAGGCTTTATGCTGGACCATGTACCATTTGTCTGAAGCACTTTAACATTTTCTAAGATTCTATACCATCTTCAGCTACCAGAAAACAAATATATGCTCCTCATGTTTTGGCTAATTCATTAGAGATGCAACTGCATGTCCATGCCTCATTTGGTTCGAATCTGTGTTGATAGATGGTCCTGTAAGTGTCTGGATCTGGTACAAAAACCAGAGAATAAGGTCTTCAGCCTTTGATGGAACAGTTCCAGAACATACTGCCCCAGGGCAAAGTCTCTGATCTAAGCAAGGGGGCAGGTGAGTGCTCAAGAAAGTCATTCTGTATCATGTGGAGCCAAAATCATGGTGTCCCCCTTAAGAATGGATTTGGCCTAAAACCCGAAGTTGCTGTTGACTTTGCAGAGGCTGGCCATCTTTAGATAATATGGACTGCAAAGTATTTAAAAGGCTTAAAACCAATCATCTTGCTGCTCTTCTTGAAAACAAGCATACCCTTTGCTCATTTTTTCGGAATTGCTTTTTTTCCTTTTGTCCCTTTTGGTTGTTTTTTTTTTTTTTTTGGTGTTTTTCAGAAACCAGTTTTAACAGAGAGAACTTTCAGCTGCCTGCAAAGAACAAGATAAAGAGAGGGAACTTTTGATTTGTAACCTTTTCTAAACAATGAAAAAGCATGTAGAACATCCCCTGATGAGACATGGGTCATGATCCCCTACAAGCCACCCCTGCTCAACTGAAGGTGAAATGGTTCTAGGTGAGCTTGAAAAGAGCTCAAAAGAGGAAAGAGTGTTGAACCCAGCTGAGTGTCTAACCTTAGTCTTTTTGAGATGACCTGTTTATTGAAGTTGCTCTGTGGAGTGTAATAGATCAGTGGGTTTTGAAAATTCACTGAAGGATGTGTGGGCTGAAATTATTCAAGCTATGTAAATGGAAATTTTCTTTCTAAAGAGTGAAATATGCAGATTTTGTTCACTGCTTCCACATAAATGAGTGACCAAATGAAGAGAAAACTGATCAAGAAGAATGTATGCATAATAAAAATGTGTACATGCTTAATCTAAAATTCACTGCCTCCAAAGGTTCGTCACATAATTACTTAATCTTGAGCAGCTGCATGCACAATAACATTTGCTTGCACTAGGTCTAAATAGAATTATTTCTTTCTGAGAATTGTAACATAACCAATACCCTCCAAATGTTCAACAAGTGGCAACTCCAACTGAAACCACCACCAGAGTAACTCGTATTTAAAAGGACCTACCCAAACCACATTGATTCTGAGCTGACATTTGCTGGTTTTGATCATGTACTTCACTGTAAGTAGCAAGAGCCTGAAGAAATAACAGAGCTACCACATACAAAAGTTTATTAATGAATCAGACCAAATCCATGCATTGCTCTGCTCAGCAAACATGAGAAGCTTTATGTCACAGCTGAAATATTTGATTCCTGCTGTGAACTGAGGAAAAGCTATTTAGGCCCTACACAGGAGACTTTAGACACTGCCTATTGCAGGATCTTGGTTTCCTTTGCTTCCCAAAACCTCTGCAGGTAGGTCAAAGGGTTGGACTCTCTGGCAGGGCTTTGGGGGTACTGCTGCTCAGTGGAAGGAAAGGGAGAGCCTCGCTAAACTTTCTGGAGCAGAACTTCAAAAGATTCACTCCAGCCTGTTCTTTCAGTAAAATCATTTCTGTGCTGATGCAGGATTTGTTCCAACATGCTTCACTTTTTAAAATATCTGTTCCCATGAAATTTCCTTGAATAATGCTTATTACTGGGTCACCTGTCTTGAAATGAGAGCTGGAGGCAATGTACTGACCAGACTGAATTGCTGTCTTAAGGCCTTATAACCTCTTATAACCTCTGTCCTCATGAACCTTCCCTGCAATGCTGTCGCTGTGAGCAATTCCCCAACTACCAGAACATTATACAAGCACCCTTCCCTGCTTGTACAAACCATACAGCAGGAGACTTCTTTTGTTGCACTGAAGTTAGTAGAAAGACTCCCACTGACTTCAGTGACAACTTGATCAGATGCTGGGTAGATGTATCAAAACTTCACAAGGTGCCGGTTTGGAAGCACTTAACAAATATCACTGTTTACTCCAGTAAGAGGAGCTGCTTGCCAAAGATTCAGCTCCCATGATGAACAAAAGGATGAGAGATGTTCTCCATTTACCATGGATAGCTATCCATCACAGCACCAGACTGCCCATTTCCATGCTCAGTTATGAATTAAAGGAAGTTTTACAATAATCACAGGACCAAAGACTGCTTTTCCTCTCCGCAAAACCGAATGAGTTCAAAAACACTTGGGATGACAGATGATGACATCCATAGTCAGACAAGACGGGTAGTGGCCCATGTAGTTTTGCAATTAAGCTAGGTTTGCAAAGCTTTTATTTTGGAGAAAAAAGAACCTAACAGGATCTCTTATAATTGGAAATGAAACTAAATGAATGTCCCTGCCTTTATTCTGGCAGCTGAATTCAGAAATGCTTAGCAATTGCTGTGTTTGTAATGTAAATATACTACCATCACTGCACTGAAATAGATTTTTTCTTTTTCCCCCTACTCATCAAAGCAAAAAACTGCTCCAGCTGCTGCTGATCAAGAATTGGGAGAACATTACCCAGGCTATCAGTATTCTGCACGCACTGCCAGGTGCACAAATAACTCACTAGCATCTCTCTCAATCCAGCTAATTGAATCATGGCTTGATTGGGTTCAACAGACAATAAAAACATTTTCCCACTTTGAAAAGTTTTGACCTACCTCACTGAGTAAAAGAGTGACAAGGGACATCTCTACCAGCAAAATCAGGTTTGCTAGTCTCATCTGAACCCATGTTCAATTTTGTGAGCACTCAGCTTTTCTTTTGCTTCCTTACTCATTTTTCTGTTAGAGCTGCAAGACAAATGAGCTAGCAAATACTGCAAAAGGTCAAAAGACAGATAGGAAGAGACATTTAGCATACTAGATTTTATCATCTATCGCACGGTCCTGCAGTGTACAGGTGCTCTGGTTGTGTTCTTAAACGGCACTGCTACAGCTACATTTAACAGAGTAGGCATTACCAAGGAAGAGATGACCTGTGCTGCACCATAGGTCCCATCCAGATAGGTGTCCTGCCTCCTGGAGCAACCAGAGCATGCTTCTCTTCTGAATGCTGCAGTGTCTCTGTCTAAAAAACAATGTTATGATTTAGCTTCAGATGGAGTACAGGAACCTCCAAAGACAGGGAGAGTGGCTGTTTTGTCCATTGAATTCAGCTGGAAGGAAACTAACTACAAGGGAAACAAAGGAATTTTACAGCTGAGAAAACCTTCTCTGCTGTGCAGAACTGCCAGACCTTTTTTTATGGAAACAGAGCACCCTTGTGCTTCCTAATTGTCCAAAGGGTTTCTGCATTTGCCAGAAGAACCATGGAAATCAGCTACATGGTGGCTGTGCCAGACAAACCCTCTTTCCTGCTGTGTCTTCAGCTTGTTTCTCTTTTTCCCAAGGTGACACTTCCTAAATTCCCTCCTTGCCATGCTGGGTGACATAGATCATCACTCCCAGCCCAAATCTGAGGGGACAGTCCAATCTCCAGCATAGCTGCAGCAACACAGAGCCAGTCAACGGAGAAGTGCAGAGCCTGAGACTTGGAGTTTTGCAATCTTAGCAAAACCTGGCGCATTTGACAAGCACTGCCTAGAAAAGAGCAGAAGGGACAAGAGGACAGAACAGAACTGCACTGTCAGCATCCACAGTCCTTACAACATTGCAGTTTCTCAGTGACCTTGCACATAACAGTCTGGATGAAGCTACCTGGAGGCCCATGTGAAGGTTGACTTTGGGCCGCTGCATGCATTTTCTGACTGGCTTTGTGATCAGATTTGAACCTTCAGCCCTACCACCATTGCACACTTTTCCACCTCTCAACCTCCCCTTTTCTGGATTACAATAGGACAAGACTCACAGCTGATGTAAATCGGCACACCTCCAGTAAAACTAGCAGGGCTGCAGTGCTCTGCACAACTCATCTCATCTAGAAGGCTCCAGAGATCTTACTATTTTGTAAGATATTAGGCATTACACAGCAGGGATAAACTGAATTCTGATGGAGTTGAAGTCCCACTCATTAGGATCCGTATAATATTTCAAAATTCCTTGTTTATTGAAAATTAGTATTTCCTAAACGCTCACTGAGGGTACTTTTTTAATAGATACCAGCCTCAAATAATTGTCAACCCACTCAAATTCTATTTAACAAGCTCTTGAGTAGAGCCTGCTCTTCCAAATACGTTTTCTGTTTTGGGCAAACTTCAGTGCAAGATAGGCCAGCTCTTAGCATCAAGCTTTGCTATGTTAACTGCCATGTGTTAAAAGAAAAAGCCCAAACCCCCCAAAACCAAAATACAAATCACGAATTAAGAGCTTTCAGCTGCATTCAGTTGTCAAACAGGCTCTGGAGTATTAACAGATGCAAACAGTATGTATTTTGGTGCAATTAATACAGAGAAGGAAGATTGATGATGCAGAGTTAAGCAGTAGATTCTGAATTAAATCCTGGTTTTATGTGCTTGATTGGGGTATGTTTTATTATAGCGTGACACCCACCTGCACAGAACAAGTTCAGGGTCTGTCAGCATTTCCCAGCTTAAGTCAGGTCTGTTTTTCAGAGCAGGAGGGAGGTCTGGGCTATAACTCAGCTGTAACCATTCTCTTGAGTCAGTAGTTTGGCAGACAGCCTCTCCTCTGAGGACAGCAGTGTTTGTTCTGCTAATTATTGTTCCAACTGGTTTGACCTTTTTAAGATCAAAGGAGAGTTTGAAAGGAAAAATATATACAGGTCAAGTTTTCTACAATTTCAGGTAATTTCTTACAGCTTGAGATACTGTGTTTTATAACTGTGAAGCCAGAACATGGATGAGATGCTAAGAACACACTTAAGAATATGCTCTGTCATGTACTTGATACTAACCTTTCCCTGAAAAGACCTTTAGGTCTACAAGGAGAAAACTATGTCAGAGTTCTCCAAATCACAAGGATATCAGTGTGTAACAATTGTGTTTGGGTCACTGTTGATTCAAAGTGACACATTTTTGTAAACAGCACACTGGTTTTCAGTGTTTTTCTTTGTTCAGGTAGGCTTGAATCAATGCAGTAAACAGAACATTTCCATCAGCAACATTGCTTCTCCAAATTTTAGAGATGAATATGGTAATTGGAAATGGTTAAAAGTTGATAAAAGTGAATGAAAAGGAGCTGCTGTGAGGCAATTTACATGGCAAAAACATGGAAGAAAGAAAAAGCAGCAACAGGATTTTCTGGCACATAAGCAATTTTTCCTTAAAAAGTTTATGTATGGACAAAAATAGAAAATGTGTAGGAGAAAGTAGGAAAATATTTGCATCAAGGGACATAAAAGGTTCATCCAGCCGCCTTTTTGGAGTCAGAAAAGGGGAGGATTAATTTAGCACGAGGAGGGAACTGTTTCTGACTGCATCAGTTGCGCTAATTCTGAACTTGTAAGAAGTTTTGATAGAATTCTCTAGCTGGAATAATCAGCAGCCACAGAATGGGAGGCCTGATACTGGCCATTTACAGAGGTGAAAGCTGTACAAAACCATGCAGAATAAGGAGCTGCTCTGCAGAGCCTTTACGTGCGACAACTTGTCTTCAGAACCCAAAACGTCAGCAAAAAAGCTGGCACGTCAAACTCTTGAGCGTCTAAAGATAATAATAAAATATTAAGATAATTAATACTTAAGATAATGAATTAAATAAGATAAAAGGATTTAAAGAAAACTCTGCTGACTGCAGTGCATAGAGATCTTAAAAAGTCTGTCCTAATTGTGGATTCAGGCTACTTGTGAGAAACTGCACTAAGCTTATGTCACAAATTTGATGTGCACAAACAAAACAGAGGACATAATGAAAAGGAAAACCAAACTATCCCTGGTTTGGTTGGTTTCACTGTTTAGAAACCAAATTTGTCCTGAGGAAGGGCCTGGTATTGCTAGATCACTGCTGCAAAGTTGTGAAAAACATTATGGTTTTATATTCAAAAGCAAAGTCTAAATTCTGTTAAGAAGAATTTTATACCAATAGAAATGTTCCAGTTGATCCAGACTTCCTCTTTCTTATCCTCTTAATTTTGGTTGTTTGAAAAAATAAGAAAATTCTGACTTTTTTTTCATGACAATTTCAAGAGCTGGAAAATTCTCAGAGAATGGGAAATACTTCCTACACAAGTTTATTTATAAGTAATCAAAATCACAGAAAGGATTTGACTTCTAATATCAGGAACAATATGACTGTGTGAAACAAACTGCTCATTTGCTCTTGTAAGGTCATATTTATGCCAGAAGTTCTTTGGACATGGATTCCATATGTGACTGCACTCATCCTTTAACAATATTTTCAGATTTTTTAATTGAATTTGCTTAATCCATTTAGAAGAGAGGTTTATGCAGAAAAGGCATTCCTCTTCCAAAACAAGAGCAACCACCCACAGGGCCAATTAGGACCAGTTAGACAGCTTGACATTCAAACTTTGCATCTTATTTTTTTGCATATGTCTGCATCTACACTTTCTTGAGTATAAGTATAAATATTGGTTCACCTCTTTCTCCTTCTCTTTCAACTATCCTTTATCCAAGGCCAATCGAGACAGATAATTCAATGAGTGGTAAGATAACATTTGCTTGAATAAAGGCACTGCTTGAGCCTGTTGCAGCTGCACACCAAGAGCCTTCATCCCACCCCCTCTCCTACAGGCGTCCTATGCTGTCACAGCTCCTCCATCAGATGCTGTCACACTGCTAAGGCACAAGAAGTTAGAGCCATCTGCTTGCTTCAATTAATTACAGCTTGCTCCCAAGATTTCTGCTGGGACTTTCACTTTTCAGGCATGCTGAAATGAGACCCGCAAGCATTAGGGGAATTGACCACACTGTCCCACCTTTTAAAAGACATGCTTTCTTAAATCAGAAAAATGGTATTATATTTCAGCTCCCCAGAAGTGACTGGTGATGTCTTTCTCTGCAAATGACTGTTCATCACATGCACAAATAAGGCTAGGAGAGGTTGAACTGTCAAGAATGGCTGAATTTTCAGCTACTTGCTCTTTAATAAATAATGACAGGCTGTATTTGGAGTTCAGCAAAGAAACTCTATTGCCTTTCTCCTGCCAGGACATCTTTATGCATTACAGGATTGGACTCAAAGTTTCCTGACACAGCAAGGTTAGTACAGTCATGCCCTTGAAAAGAAAACTCAGTGATATTCAGGGTTGACAACTGTTAAGTATTAAACCATTCAGGTGTTGTGCTCTTGCTTCATGAGCTCCTCCACTTGCTTGTTTACTGGAGACATGCCTTATGGGGAAATGGGCAATGAACACAGCAGCTTCTGGGTCTCATGGCAAAAGAGGACTGTTCATAACCCTGACAGTGAGATTTTCCTAAGTACCTGAAGTGACATGGTAATATAATTTGCCAATTAGAAATAAAATTGCTGCCTGAGAAATACCCTGTTATATCTGATTTATCCTCTCCTCCAAAAACATATGACTAAGTAAGGTCATATATATGTCCTACGCAATGTCAAATGCAGCTTGACATTGCAGCTAAAAGAACCAACCTGAATTTTGCTGGATTATTCCCAAATTCACTAAAACCTCCTTCTCATCAGCTGCAAGGTGATGCTGAATAGTCAAGAGTAGGCTAAATCTAACTGTTTCAGTGTTTTAGAGCCAACCAGCCAATTACTCCTCAGGGTTCCTGACAAACACATACACCCTTCCCTCCCAGGAGAATTCAATGCACTTGCTAGTTTTAAGCTAGCATTTGCTAGCTTGCCCTGGGTACAAAGAGGAAAGTTAAGTTTGTGAAGTGTTTCACATTTGCGTCTCACTGGTTTTCAGTCCCTCCCGCAGATGCAATGTGTTACTGTGCCCTGTGCTCACAGTGAGCACTAGGGTTGCAAGGTGAAAGGAGAGCAAGCTTCATTAGTAGCTCTACAGCTGGCAGGAAATCACCAGTGTATCTCTCAGTTTAGCCCACATGGGATAAGAAACCAGAAGGAAACACCTGCTCCTTTCACACTGCCTTCAGAAGAGCCACAGCATCCTTCATCAATAAATCCTTGGAGCTATTGCTCTGAAATGCAAACAAACTTAGACTTAGGAAGCTTGGAAACTTCCAAGGACTGTCATAGTTTATTAGCTTGCACCTTTTGCTCAAAATAGGCATAGACATCTAAAGTTTGAAGATCCTAAAAGCCACTGATCAAGTGCCACTTTAAGAGACCAACTGCAAATAAAGGAACATATAGCCAGCTGTTAAAATGATGCAGCCCACAAATGCCAAGAAACAGTGACTGTGTATGAGAGCTGTGCATTTGCTACTTTCTTTCCTTCCTAGGTAACGAAAGGGTGGCTTTCAGATGATTCCTTCTTGTAAAAAAGGGAAATGAGAACAAAAAATCCCTCATGTGAATGAAGAGCTGTAAATCAGAAATAGAGGTTCTGAACTCCTTTTTTATAGAGAACTCGAAGCCTGACAGTCAATAGCTTGAAACCTGACTTTTCTCCTCCACTCCCAGCAGAAAATGAAGGAGATGGTAGGCTGCAGCATTAGCACATTAAAGTCTCCTCTTAATCCATTCTTGTCAAGAAGCTGATTTTGGATGAACTTGCTGACGGCCCTGTAAACCTTTCTAGACTCCTCTCTGCTAGCGAATGACATCTGCAAGGGTCAGATGGCTCAGATTATAACCTTGGGCTGGAACTCCTTTACAGAGACTCTCAAATTCAATAACCTGGTACAAACAATTCAGTTACAGAGCTGTTTAACTCAGTCAGTTTAACTGAGAAGATCTTCAAACCAAGTTCTTAAATTCCCTTTTCTTCAGTAAATCAAGGCATTGATTCTCCCTGTCATCCATCATCTACTTGTTATTTGCCTGGCTTAAATATTTTAGCAAGTGCTTTAAAAATGTTTGCTGTTTAAAAATGTAGGTGGTGAATAAATATGCCAGTTTCCTATTTCTTAAGCCCGACTGATGCCAGGGAGTAGATATTAAAGGCAACACTTTTCTGCTGAGCTCTCAGCACAAGAATTGCACATTCACATTGTTGTCAGAGGACTTAGTACTGGATTGAATCAGTTCAGTGCTCTTAGCACATCGTTCCTTTAAACATCTGTAAATGAATAAAGCATATCTGATGGAAATCTGTCACGCACTAGTCATCTGTGTTAGCAGATCTTTAAACTCATGAGAATTCTGTTAGACTTTAATAGTAATAAAACCCCAACCCTGCGCCTGCATGGAATATATGCAGGGAGTAAAGGGACATTTTCTACACACAGATTAAGGAGTTTTAAATATATGAACTGTATAGCAGAGCTTGCATCAGTGATAACAGTAAGAAACATACATGGTCTACAAACTATTCACTGGATACAAAGAACATCAGGATTAAGGAAGAAGAGTACAGAAGTATGTACAGAAAATATGATGGATTTACTCAGATTGGAAAGAGTGGAAGAAATATTTTCTTCAAGGAGACCATCCCAAACCTCATTTAAAGTCCCTTGAGAATCTCACGTGCCTAACACCTACACGTGTCTGTACACTCAGACATTTGGTTGATGCTGGGTTCACCTGAAGTAAGAACTGAAGAATTATTTCTCAGAACAAAGCAACTCCATTGCAGCCAAGGCATTACCCTGGCCTTAGAACTGGACCTGTTGTATTTTTTCCCCAGTCTCTCCGGATTTATTTCCTGATAATTGTGGGTCCCTGAAAAATGTACCTCATTAGTCAGAAACAACTGAATGATCCTGGTTCTAGGGAAAAAATGAAACCAAGCACCCACCAGAGATTTAGAAAAGAACATAAGGTGAATATTAGTGATTTTTCCCCAGTCACAAAATTATCCATGGCCCAAGCAATGGGTCACAACAGAACTGCAAATATCTTTGAAGTCTGTTAAACAGTGCAATGTTTTTCATGCTCTCCTTTCCACCGAGATCAGTCAGAAAGACAAACAGCAGCCCACTATTACTAGACAACAATCCTTTGATGGAGCTCCACAGCCTGCAAGAGCTTTGCACAGCATGTGCCTTTGCAAAGTGTGTGCTGGCCACCATCTGAATTCATGCTTCCACACAGAAAAAACTTTACTGAAAGGTTTGCTTCAATACAGAGCAGACAATGAACAGTAATTTAAGAACCCATCTGGTTAAACAAGACCTGCTAGAAATGAAAAATGACATTCCTGATACAAGGCAATTACTGTAGTTCCAGCTCTCCAGTCGGGAGCAAGGTATAAGGAAATGCTTCCTGCATTTAATTTCCTACAAAATCACAGGTATTAATTAACTTGCCTTTTCAAAAAGGTGCTGCCTTTGACATTTGAACACATGCATATTTCACTGAGGTTTGTAACCACCTGGTTTTGAAAACTTATTCTGGTCTCTGTGACCTGCCTGAACAGCCATGCAGTGCAGCATTTAACTGTTGAAAATTATTTCCTTCTTCCCTTATCCAAGATATTTAACAGCTGCAGTAAGGAACAAACCCTTGCTCAGATAAGTCTGCTGACTTTTCAATAGCAATCACAATTTCTGTGGACATTAGCCCTGGTGGGGGAGTAAATGAGGAGCAGATTAAGAGCTGATGACCATGCTGATTTTCTGATTAGAAAGTAGAAGAGGTAGGTTTGATTATTAGATTTAGGTGGATCTTTGTTTGACTAATGAAGCACGGGGAAAATTGTGATGCACTGCAAAACTAGGAAGAACTATACACATTCCATCCTCAAAAATTGAATGTCCGTAGTGCTTCCCAATGTCACTATTTCCAAAATGAAGCCTTTCCTAGAGCAACAGTGAGCCCAGTCAGCCTGGCTGAGGGTTCTGCTCTTCTAAGTATTTGGAAGGAAACATCTTTCTACAAGCCCAAATTTTTTCCTAGTGAAAAGTCTGTTATTTCTGTTCATGTTATGTTCCAAGGTCAAGTTTTCATCTAGTTATCATTATACAAAAGCAGCTTTTGTATAATGCTTTATAATGCTTTTTTGTATAATGTAAGGAAAGAGAAATAAATCTACCATATCTCCATAGGCAATATATTCTCCCCTGCAACCCATGTACAAATGTGAGCGCAACGCTACACACACACAACCCCCATCAGCTGCTGCATGTCTGCTTAAATCTTCTTTTCTGTGAGCAGGAAAATGTCTTCACCAGTCATGCCCTGAGCACTCTTGGATGAGAAGGCAATGTGCTCTGGTAGCCTCCTTGATATGTAACGGGTACAAGTCCTCCATAGATGTGAGCTGATACATGCTATGGCTGCTGCCAGATGTTAGCATCAGCAGCCGGGTACCTGAACACTGAAAGTCCTTGCTGCACACTGCTGAATATCCCCCCATCTCTCATTAGTGTTCCTCACAATTCTCATTTATGATTTTTCACCATACTTACAAGTGCTGAGCTGTTAATAAACATTGTCACTCCAGTTATTATGCTTTAGATAAATACATTGCAGTAATTAATAGAGGATAACAATTTGATTTAAAAGATACTGGCTTGATGTGGCAAGAAAAATTACTTTACTGTCACTGCAAACTCAGCTAGTCCTCCATTAGATTATATGTGCAGTTTACATGGGGAATCATACAGAAATCCCTCATCAGTAAAATTACATTCATTAGCCCTCAGTTTAGAAATGACGCCAGTAAACCAACTTTATCTACTGTCTGTGGGGTGAAGAGACTTTTGATAACAGCTTTTTAATTAGATGAGGCTCCTTAGCATCAGCATGCAGATAAGTGAAGCTGCATGAATTACCTACACTTTGCAGAAGTAGAACCTTTGATTTGGAATACGACAACAAAAAGGATTTTAACATCAAAACTACCAGGGACAGAGCTGCTTATGAATAATAGCATCTGTATAAATTATAGCACAAACAGCTGCAGCAGAGATGAATGTCTGTTAAAATGAGCCTCCTAGAAAAGAAGTCTGCTCACATTAAAACTCAGAGAAATCCAGTGCCAAGTGACTATTAAAACTTCCAGCCAGTTCCCAGTCGGATAAGAGCTGCCTCACACTCGCTTTTGCTTATGGGACCTTGATTATAAAACATTTATCACATTTTCATCCCTTGTTAAATGATTTCTTCCAGGGGAGATTTTTATTGGCAAGCATATCTAGTGCTTCCATATGCCATGCAAGTAGGAAAAACTGCAGGAGAATGGAAAGACTGAATATTTCATACGGTCCCTGGCTGCATGGTTGAATGCTTTGGGGGCACTCTGCAAAAGATATGAGGTGTAAATAAAGCTATTTCCAAGAAAATGGCTGCTAAATTTCCCCTTCTGAACCTCCCAGTCACATTACTTCTCAGATGGGAAGTAACCAAGAACCTGAACTTAGCTCTTCTCACAGGAGCACTGAAACTGGACTCCTCAGAAAACCCATCTTCCTCACATCAAGTCTTATTCACACTCTAGACTTGAGGCTTTCATAGGCTTTGCAGATGCAACACAGTCTTTCTTTGCTGCTCTTTCTTAAGAGAGAGGAGAAAAAGCAACCTATAGGCCAACAAGATGACTGCAAAAGCACCTATGGGAATAGGACAGGATCTTACTCTTTGCCCACAAGTTTTGACAGAAGACTGCTTTTAATGCTGGCTTTGAAACCCTAATTGTTAACACGTGGAGCATGGCAGAGTCTGGGCAGCCACTAGGAGAACCAGGAAACTGCTGCATTCACTTGCGTCTTTGAAGATTTTGATAGACACCCATTTTTTTCCATGGAGTAAATATACTCACATTGAATCATGAATCTGATACACATTTTCCTTCAGCAGCTACTATATGTATCCTAAACTTCCCTCTAAACCTCCTCTCATCATCTCTGTGCTGTGTGTGCAGAGATAACGTGCTTCTGGCACTGAAAATCAGGGCTCTCATTTCCATATTGAATGATACACACTGGCCCTATTCTCCTCCTAGCCACACACCAAATGGCTTGCAGCATCCAACCTAGCCTAGAAAGCCATCCCCAGGGTCGTAAACATGACAACTGCACCTATTTCCCATCAGTTCTGTGTGAAAGAAAGATTAATGTGATCTGAGGAAGAGGCAGAGCCAGGCAGTTTCTAGAGGCTCCAGGAACTGCAGGATTTCTAAGGCTCAGGCGAGGATGTGACTGGATGGCCTGGGTTCAGCAGTAGCAGTCATTTTTCTACTCCTTAGTAGCTGGTGCTGTGCTGCGTTTTTGACACTGGGAACAGCGCTGATAACACTGATGTTTTTAGTTGTTGCTCAGTAATGTTCACTCTGACCAAGGACTTTCTGAGTTTCATGCTCTGTCAGGGAGGAGGGGAAGTCGGGAGGAAGCAGAAACAGAACACCTGACCCAAACTAGCCAAAGAAGTATTCCATATCACAGCACGTCATGCCCAGTATAGAAACTGAAGGGAGTTACCCAAGCTCAGGTTGGGCTTGGTATCAGTCGGCAGGTGGTGAGCGGTTGTATTCTCTTCCCTTGTTATTTCTCTTATCGTTATTATTATTGGTGGTAGCAGTAGTGGTTTTGTGTTATACCTTAGTTACTGTGAGGCTGTACTGTCCTGCAATTGTGTGACTCATTTTTAACTCTAGGATGCTGGATAGGAGAACACCAGAGCTGTATACAAGTTGTCTCTGCTCCCATGAAGGAAGCTGGTAACTGGGATACCTTGGATCTGATCCTCCACTTGCTGTTCCAGAGTTGCACCACGAGACCTGCTGCAGAATAAAAAGTGTGCCTGACTCCCAGGAGCTCCTCAACTTCTCCTAGCAGGCACACAGAGACCAGGTCCCCAGTGTTGCCAGTGCCCCAGGACAACACTGCCTGGCTTTGTCAGTGCTCTCCTCCTGCCGAGGCTCAACCAACAGACTTTGTTAACATGCCTCCTCCATACAATGCCTCTCACAGAGCAGAGCTTTAAGCTTCCTCCCGAGGCAGGTAAAGCTCGCTGCCACATAGCTCTTCACAGAGGCCATTCATGTTGTTATCAAGTTCCTTTGAAAATTCTCTAATACTCCCCTGTCTGCTCAACACTGAATTTTATGGGAAAAGATCTTGCCTGGGTTTGAAATAATTACAGGGAGAGAGGAGGCAACCAGAGGAGCACACACACCTTTGTGAACAAAGACAGCTATTTTACATACCGCACAGCATCACTGCAATTTAAATGATGTCAAATGTAGCTCTTAGGATCTCTCAGCTCCAAGCAATAAACTTCCAGACAGTTTTAATACAATTCAGTTGTCAAATAAAGTAGTAATTTACATAGTAGTGTACTATTATGCCTGTGAAGGTCCCAGCTTTTTCATGGCTTCTGCCTCTAGGAATATTTACATTCTATTATTCAGTACAATGCAGCACTGTGGGTCCCAGTGGATTGAGCTGTCCTAAACGCTTTATCCTTGAAACTATGAAAGTCTTTTATGCTTCTTTGACAGAAGAAATTCCACCATCTGGTCTCAAAAGACTTGCAGAAGCTCACTACTGGCTTCAGCACATGACATAGTGTGCTGTGTGGTATACCCATAATGTGCTAAGTCAGGTGTGCTGGCTTAGCCATGGAAATGGTTTGCATGAATTCTTCTGCTTCTCAGCAAGAAACAGGTAATGAGCAGAAAAGGGAATAATTCAGTCCTGGATTTAGTTCTTATTCTGCACACCAGTGTAATCCACATCCCCTTGTACCTCCAAATGCACTGGCTCTGCAAAGGTTTTTCCTCAAGCAGTCGTCAGGGAAGCATGAGAACACTGACAACAGCTGATCCCAGATGGTAGGGGGCACAGCAGAGCAACCACAGCCCACACAGCTATTTTCTATTGTTATATCAAGAGGTCCAATTAACATCTGCATTCTAAACATCCAAATGCTCTGCTCAAGCTTTTCTCTCCCCCAGCACAACCTGAACTAAAATTGAAAACCCCAAGAGAGTGCCTGCAAGAGAGCTGAATTCTCTGTGGTTCCAGGAAGCAGGGTTTGTTCTCGCTCTGTTACTGGCAGTTCAAGGTTCAAGGGCAGTGTAGGCCTGGGTGCCATGTACAAACACTGAGGGAGAACCTCTGTTGCACTGAACAATGACTGAGAAAGGTTTGAAACAGATGACATAAACACCAAGGAACTCAGGGGCAAGAGGACATTGTATGACCTGTTGTGACTTTCTGACACCTTCTGTTTGCACAGATCCCCAGAGCCTTGCTGTCCAGCCCATTTTAAAACTTCAAAGAATTCTGTTTGATACTCAAAATGATATTATTTCACTTTGAGTGCAATTTTGCACTGCAATGTTGTGCCTCTGAACGTGCTTTATTTTTTTTTTTCACACAGAAGAAACCAAGCTCCTATGAGCAAAGCCTTCTTTGTGAGATGCCTAACTTGGTTGCCTGCAGTTTTACAAGAGCATCTTCTATGTTGGTACGTATATAACTTACAAACTGCTCTGGACAGGGCAATTTCCAGGAACCTCAACTAAACTCAAGTTTCAAGAATAAGCTGCTGCATTTGCCACTTTTTATCAGGAAAAATCCAGTGATCTTAAACACAGTTCTGCTTCCCATATAAGGAATATATAAATCAAGATGCTTTCCCATGCAGACAGGCTTTTGAATACATATATCAAATAACATAACTATGCCAATAATGTCAGCGAACTGATCCTTAGGTTAAAAAAAGCCCAAACTACCCTTCTCACTGGTATAGGACACCAGCCTCATATGGTACAGTAGTACAAATATTTTTTTTCTCATTTTGAGATTTCTAACAATTCCTTTGCATTCAGCACTGAGCAGACACAGACTAAGACAGACAATCCTTGAAAGTGAACTAAACTTATATCTTAAGGTTATAAATCTCTCCTATATCCTAATGTGGATTACTCATACAAGTTAGCAGCAAGAATCTTCACCTAAGTAAAATCATCTCACTTTGGATAAAATTCTCTCTTTGCCATGTAAACAGAAGTGCTTATTTTGGTGTGATACAACTTCTATCCTTTCCATTCCTTCTATTCTATTTTCCTTGGAAAGATGAGAGATGACAATTGCACTCTTAGACTCCAGCTTTCATATGCTTATGCATATGAAAAGAGAAATTCAGAGTTCACAAACTTAGTAAATCAGACTGTCAGTTTCTGAACATGTTGTAGAAAAAAGAAAACCTAACCAAACCTAACTTGAAACAAAGATTTTTAGCCCTTCCTTACATATCCACAATATCTACTGCAGTAACGTTGTGGTGGTGCTTTTACTTTTCTTTTTGTCTTTTACTGTTTGTGGAGATGGCAAAGGTGAAACTGATGCAATTATTAAATAAAGATTGTGTTTTAGATGTTTTGCAGGGTCACCTAAACCTCGGAATAGCTGATGATGTGATACAGACAGAAATAGATGAATCAACATGCAGTCATTTTTCAGAATGTTCAACTATGAATTGGTGATTAACCTTTGAAACATATTACGAAGAAAAGCATCTGATTCTCTATCTCATTGCCTTCAAAGCAAACCTATTCATCCTTTTATAACACAAGCTACAGCCAAGACTAAGCTCCTGTATGCAGCACAGCACTGTCTGAAATTCTTCATCCTGTTCTTTGTAATAGAAGAGACCACATAAGCATATAATCTCTTTCAGCTGAAACTCCATCAACCAGTGTACAAAACATTTCCAGTACCTACAAGCCAATATTTTAGTGTCCAAATCACAATATTATTTCTCATTCTTTAATAATGTGTGGAAAAATTACTGTTTATTGGTATTGCCATATTCTAAGACTCTAGTAACACTGATCTTGTCTCCAATTCTGACATTTTCTAATGCTTCTTGTCAAATTAGAGAGGTATCAACTTCACCTAGGTGGGTATCACTCCAATTGGCAGCCAAAGAGAAGCTGCACTGACAGAATCCCAGAAGCTGATGATGAGGCATTGAACATAATAGTGGGAGCAACATCAAACATTAGCAAAAAGCACCATCCATCCTTTGTAAGTGGAGAAAACATTATGCCATGAATGGTAAACTGACACTATTCCTCATTGGTATATGTTGCTTTTTGGTCTATTTGGTCTTCATGGAAACACAACAAAAATTTCAGATTTGTAATGAAGTATTAGGACTTGTCCTTTATGCAGTGAATTTTATAAGAGGGGAAAGTAACCATGGTGTCAATACAATTCTCCAAAGTTGATGAAAATGAGATTGCCACCACCATCTCAATAATCTTTGTTCACTACTTCCAACTGCTGTCAGAAAACCAGAGAGAAGCACTCTACATGCCCTACAAACCTGCTTTCACCTCTATCAAGTGGCTTTAGATCTAAGCCTCTAGTTTGCAAAATTCAGTTGCTGAAAAGATTTACATAGCTGTAACTAAATACATGAAAAGCTATAAAACCCCCCTGTATTTAAAGCTGCAAACTGTATGAAAATGAGAAGCGGATCAGGTTTCTGGAAGACATGAATTTTTCCAAAACTGGGAATGGGTACTACATCCAGAGAGTACTTATAATTACTCAGAATTAAAATGAGGATGTGAACTGGTTGAATGAAGGCAGAGTTGTGAATGGAGAAATCTTTAAATATGAGAGAGAAAACGGATCCATGAAGATCCCCCAGAAAACAAAAATTGGGTTTGAAACCAAACTTATTCAAAATTAAAATTAGTCAGATGCTTAAGTCCCACTCCAGGACCTGCTCTGATGAGTAACAACTAGCTAGTGGTGTCTGGCTCCAAAAACCCAATTAACACACTTCTCCAGCTATGTGTAGCTATCAGTTTGACATCTATAGTTATTGATGGGTACAGACAGAAGCCTTTTATTGTGCATCAGAAACCACAGAAAATTTGTGTCTATTTTTTAATCCATGCCTCCTTCTGAAACATTTTTTATAGCGGCTTTAAAAACAGGGCAAAACCAACAAAGGATAAAACTGCAGAGTTCCTTATTAGATGACTAACCCTAGCATGTAATCATTAACAGTAGTAGTAAGTCTGTCCAGAGAGGTACTGACACAGTGTTCTAGCTTTGCTATTGCTTATTTTAGAATTAAAAACCAGATCTGGTAAATACCCTTGACATACCTGCTACGTCAAACTCAGTCTTTTGGGACTGAAGTCAGTGAAAGATTTGCTTTCTACTTGACCTTGAAGAAATCACTTGCCCTTTGAGTAACATTACTAAAAAACCAAGTTGATAAAAGAACTTTAATGAGAACCAGATGCTGTATCTGAACTGAATTTTCATGAGTTCATGAGTTATAGAAACTGCGGCAGCAGAGGCGGTATCAAACTTATAATTCAATTTCAGCTGGTGTTTCAGAGCCCTGTTCCAGCATACAGAGATCCAGGGGGAATCTGAACAACTTTTCTGAGTTCCTCCTTTTGTTCCATTTGAATATCAAATAATTCACTGATTCACTTCATGCTTCTGATAAGAAATCCCTATGTCTGATTCTTCTTTGTCTATCCCAGTAGGTAGTATCATATGCAAATATCCTTATTATGGCTAGATACCATGTTTCCCCAGTATATACATGGTTAAAGTACAGAACAATTCAAAATGAGTCTGTCTCTGAAATCATGCTTAGCCTTGCTTGAAGCTTCCCCTGACTTTGCTGGATCCTTTGAAAAACACAGGCAGCCTACCAAATATTAAATAAAAGCAGCTACTAAACAGCCTTTTCAAGCATTTAAAAAACATCCCACCCCCATTATCTTTTAGAAGCTGTCAGTGACTACAGCAGGTAGAAATTGCTTTTTCTGTCTGTAAAACTTGTGCTGTGCAATTTTGCTTTCCTAAAATGAGAGAGTGCATACACAGAAATAAATGCACCATTCTTAGCTTATTTATCTTTCCTGTTGTCCATCTGACACTCCAAGTGGCCTTTTGCTTTTCTGTCAGCACATTGCCATTGAGCCCTTTTAATTAAGAGCCATGCAGGTATTAAGGCAACCCAGGACCCAGTCTGATAGCACCATCTTAATTTGGCTCTTCTCTCTCAAGCGCTGCTGGTTGAAAAGGCAGCCGCCTGTAGCAGATGGCCCGATGTGCTTCAGTACACTTGTGTCACATGCAATGCTGTGCATCAGCACAAAGCCTGCAGTTCCAACCTCAGACCTTGCAAGCCCTGCAATGGCTCTTAAATTATTTACTTCTCAGATCAGGCTAATAATGATATGGGGAAGATTTTGGTTTTGTGATGAAGAGTGATTTAACAGAGCTAACTGTATGCCTACAAGCTTTGCTGGGGCTATTCAACACAGAGGTGAACATTCTGCTGCTCTGTTAATGGTTATGGGTAGTTAGTCATCAGGAATTAACCAGCTGTCAGGAAAAATAGCTGTAATCTACCGATTTCTAGACATGTAGCAAAGCAGCCTGTACTATGGACAAAAGTACTACCTTCTGGACCAGGTGATGGGAGCACAAGATGTTGCAGTTTACTTTCGGTTTATTTTGCTGAGAAACTGGCATTCTTGTTGTTTGGATCAACCCTAATGAAACACCTGCTAGGTTTTAATTAAAATCAAACGAAATGCTGTTGCATGAACAGGTGGAAGGAGAAGATGATATACCATAGAGCTCAAATCACTCCATGTGTTCGGAGACTTTGCAAAGTCCTAGCTATCACATCCATAAAACAGCGATGGAGTGTGTCAAGAACATTTTGATTGTGCACATGAGTCTGCTTAAAAAGGCATCTACTTCGTCAGGGAACAGCAGAAAAATAATATTCAAGTAGCCCTACATTGCATCCAGGTAATGACTGGTGTAATGATTTCTTGCTTCTGATGTACTACATGGCAGTATTTTCCAGTTGTGAGAAGCTGGACTATTCAAATCACTCACAATAAAATGTTAGACATCAAAACAACAGCCAGATATCAAACTACATGAAGCATATAATGACTATGATAAAAAAAAAAAAGTCATCCAAACAGAACCAAAAACCTGATTATATTTCTTATCCTATCTCCATCCTTTGTTGCAAAGAGCCATACCCAAGAGGAATGAAGCTTGCACCTCCAGCCAACTGCCAAATAGAGCAGGGCAAGATTAGCTGCTTCATTTCATGTTTTGTTTAGGCATAGAAGAGAGGTGGTGCTCTTCAACAGACCACTGCCTCTTGAACTTGGCACAAGGTTGATTGCCACCTGTATGTGGCAAGAAAATAGAAGGTAATGAAGAGCTGAAGTCATGCTCCACACAAACCTGGCACAGGCATGAGAAAAAAAAGAGGTAATTGTGAAACATGCACAGTGAGTACCCAGTGTAAGAGCCAGTTCTAATGCTGTCATTTATGGACAATTTCAGTTTGAATGACATAAGTGAACTTACTGGGCTAGAAAATCTGGCCCTTTGCCAAGGAACGCTTAATACTGATTGCTTTAAATTAGGTCTGTTAAGGATTGGCTTTTTATGCATTTACAGTCAGTGAGCCTGGAAGTGTTCATCTATTATTACCTTGGGGAGTACTTTCTTCTAAAAGTATAGTTCTAGAACCAAGACAAAAATTCCCATATGAAGTCTGAAAGGCCTTCCATTGCCCTCAGAAGAAACTCACATCATGAACTTTACCTGTTGCAAATAAACTACTACAGAAGTCCTTAGCATGCTTTGTGTTCATCAGTAGATAGAAACTACTTAGTGCATGGATTATTTATCTTTAATAAACTTTTCAGTTTATCGGGTTGAAGCAGTTCAATGTTACAGAATACTTACAGAATACTTACAAAATGCTTACACAAGAGAGGCTTTCTGTACATAAACATCTCCTATTTTCTGAGATATAACACATAAAGCCTTTCTGATTTTTGCTTTCAAGATAATAAAAGTCCTCCAAGCACTAATGATTTGTAAAATTTCAGTTTGATACCAAAAAAGAGGGGAAAGTACATAGCATGCTGCATTCAAAGCAGCTCTTACTTTCAAATAACTTCAAGGATTGCAATTGCCTACTGTAAGAAGTAACAGATGGAGCTGGAAGTTTGACCTGCTAGTTACCTGCTAGTTCTGTTTGCTGTGAACTTTGTACAGTGCATTGATTACTGGTTATCTACTCTTAAGCAGGGAGTTTCTGACATGCTCAGCTCCATAATTTGGATCAAATGACTGTAGTTTGTGCTTTGATTTAGAATGTGAAACAGCAGTGGTGTTCTAAAAAGATTTCTGTAGAAAAGCACACAGAAGTTTGGGAAATTTTCACTTTCCCAGGAATGCAACCCAGGGCACTGCTCCCAGGCAATGGGTAGTGAACGGGGTTGGAACTAGATGATCTTGAAGTTCTTTGCAACCCAAACCATTCTATGATTCAATGTGAGGGCAAGGAAATCACTAAATCTAATTACTTATAATAGATCATTCAGCACATTTAAAAGCATTTTTCTGTGTATTTTCAGTCCATGAAATAATCCAAAACCAAAGTGCTTTTGAAGGTAGCTGGTTCTTACTTTCCACACCGAGGTCTATTTCCATGACTTTTCTCATAACGTCTTCACCTCCCATACAAAGTTTTCACTTGAACTGTGATTTTTCGATAGGTCTCCCATGACAAAGCAGGCTGCATTAACAAAATGGGTTCTACATAGTTGAAAGCCATGTTTTCTTTCACTCTCACTCTGCAGTCTGAATTTGTAAATTGCTTTTCCCTTGCAGCTACAGTGACTGATTATCTACTGGGTAAGATGCAAAAAGTAATGTTTGATATGGAAAATCCGTTTAACAAGCTTTTTTAAATCCATTTATGCTGTCACATATGATACACAATACACATTTTTACATGACACGGTTTATTCTTGAATGTGAATCACATCCCTCATTAAAGAGAAGCTTCTCTCTCAAGAAACCTTAAAAAAATGATGAAGTATGAAGTTGCACACTCTGACAGAAGGTAAGTTCTTAGATAAGTATCTTTAAAGATCTGGGCCTGTATTATCTAGGTTCTTTAACATGTCTACCTACCTGCGTTTGCTATACTCATGCATGCTTTGTAAAACCACCATGTTAAAACTTTGCAGCACTCTTCATCCATTGGTGTCAGAGCTATTTACAGCACTGAGAGGAAAACACAGCAAGACTTCTGTTCCTTTGTGGTCACTGGCTGACAATTTGTGAAGCCAAACATTCAAAACGAGAAAGAATAATGTAAAACAATAGTTATGGGGCAAGAGAGGAAGGGCAGGGAAGTCCAGAACATAATTGTTCTTTTTGTGATGTATTATTATACCCAACACTAACTGCATTTGCATGATGGTGAAAGGAAGTGAAGCAACAAAAGCAAACACACCTCATGTCACACAGAAACAGATACAGATCTCAGATGGCCAAGGAATACAAAAATGCATGGACAGAGGCAAGAGAAAAGAGAGAGATCACTTTTATGGCATTTGCACTACCAAAGTTCTTGTTAAGCAGAATGAAGACCTGAGGCTTTGCAAAGCAGCTGTATTCTGTATTTTATTATATACCAGTTCAGCATAAACCATTGAATCACAAAGGCACCATTGTTCTGCACTGGGGAAGGGAAAAAAGGGCATTTTAAAAAAAGAAAGCAATTGCCATCTCTTATTACACAGACATTGAGGCTAGTCCTGCAAGGGTTCTCACTCAACCACCACAAACATGCTTCAAAGAAAGCCAGAGAAACTCCACAGTAGACTATTAGACAATAGTCTAGTGTAGACATTAGAACTAACACAATTAATGCTTCCTTTTTTGGCCAGAAGCCTGATAATCTGTATTACACCAAGCCAGATTTCTATGTAACCAAAGCAGGATTTGGCATTAAAATCACAGTGAAAACATAAAACAAGTTGTTTCAATACTACACATAAAAGGGTTGTACATTTGCACAGGCTGCATCTCTTGAAGCTCTGCAGTGGATTACATCAATAACTAATCCAGTTTGCTTTATTCTCGGTAAGAACAGACTCATCTGGAAGACCACTGAGCATGTTTTCCTTCTCTGCAGTCTACAGATAAAAGCATACTTGCATCACAAGTTTATATATTTATATTTAATTTAGATATATTATTTAAGACATCTGCAAACAGATGCCTCTGGCTTCTTCACCACGTGAACTCTGTCAAGCCAGTAACTTTTCAAGTACCTTCTAAAAGAGATGAAGGTCTTTGCTAGTACACTTATTGCACGCAGCAGGGAACACTGGATTCCTTTAATAGGTCCTTTAGCATCAACAAGCATAGATTACAACAAAAACTATGTATTTAGGTATTGCTGAAACAAGCCCAACTCTTCCAGTAAAAATATTAAGCAGTTTAATTAAGAAAACACTTGCTCATGCACAGCTGGGTATGAGCTCATGTCAGTTAGTCATGTGGGCTGCACCAAAGAGGCAGTGACATTTAAACATAAGTAATTGGGTGCACATTTCTCTTGGCTGGTGCTGGTAGGCTGAACACGCCACTATCTCATTTTCATCACTCCTTCTCTGTTCCTGAGAAGCAGAAAACTAGTGGTTTTTCCCCTTAGGGATGAAAAGCAATTCTGTGGAATAAAACAGCAGCACAAATAGGTGCAGCACAATTATGCTTGAAAGATCCTGTTTTCCAAATATTACAGTTTCTACATGTGCACATAGGAACTTCAGCCAATTGCAGTAAAAAAAGTTCTATTTAATTATTTTTATAAGCTTCTGAATGCACGTTTCTTCCATTCTGTAATTCTTCCACTGTGGTCTCCTCAATACTTATATTTAAAGTATTACTAGGTTAAAAAGAAAGAAACCTGTTGGCTCTGATGTTTTTAAAAAAATCCCCACTCTTGGACTCTATTTGAATACATAGTGGTTCTTGGTGGGCAAGTTCTGGGATTTGCGGGAAGCATGAAGGTCTGCAAATGCTTCTGCATGAAGGTCAGAGATTAAGTTTACCCAGTAAGACTGAAGCGGTTGAGGATCTTAATCAAATTAAGATTTGATTCTCTTCTCTCAACTGCTTTAATAATGACAGTGAAATGAGCCCCCAGTGTGCCCTGTCACTGACCTATCAGGCAAGTTCAGTAAGTTCTCCTCTTAAATATTATATTGCACAGGGCCTTGAGACACCTTTTCCTATTTATAACCTGTCTCAGTCTGGGCTAACCCTTTAGTACTTTGCTCATGTTTTTCTTCATGTGCCATTCTTCTCTTCCCAGAGATACAAACTTGGAAGCTGAGACTCAGGAGTAAAAGGAGCTCTTACCTTCCCTAGTGAGCTCAGCATGAGCTTTACTTACACCACTGCTTCCCAACTGCATAGAAAGAAATCTCTTCTACACTTACAATTCCCAAGACTAACACTTCATTTTACGTAATCGGAACAGATTGCCGTACTTTTTACATCCTAGTAATTGTCCATTAATAAATCCTGCTCTTGCTCAGCCTTATCCTTCAGTTACCCAGCAGCATCGCTGGCACCAGCAAGATTCAATTCAAAATTGTTCCCAGGAGGGCAGTAAGAAGTAAGCAAGCTTTTGCCCTTGGCAGGCATCAGTGATAATACTAAGTGGTAAGGCACTGACCTACATCCATCTCACAAACATATGAGCTAGATAAAGCCTTGAATGCCAGCACTCTGATCTGCCTTTCAGCCCCAGTCTGTTCACATGTATCAGAAAACTGGAATTGGAGCCAGTGTTGCGGTGGTGGGTTTGGTTTGGCTTTTTTTTTCCTTCCTAGTGCCACGAGGTGTGGGAGTCAGGGAAACTATACTGTGTAACTAAAACCAACCCAGCAGTTTGTGGGCTAATCAGTAACTGACCGTCCTTGGCTGTGATAAAAAGATAGGGCAAAGGGAGATTATATGTCTGAGGATCAATATTACAAAACTGGATTAGGAATAAAGAGAGATGTGAGGGGTAGAAGAGGCCTGGTGCTGTATACGTACACACATACATCCTCCAGCAGCATCTGAGTGTGTTTAGAGCTCTGGTGCTGTTCAAGAGCTACAGGAATTAGAATGATCATGGTTTTCCTTTCTTTTTTTCTATAGCTGCATTCATGATGGTACAGAAGCACACTGATTGTTAAGACTGCAGCCTTACTCTCTGCTTATCTAAGTCTCTTCATGCTTATCAGTGAAAACTGCTGAAGGTGCAGTATCCTTGAGTAAGAACTGCTTGAAGGTTAACTATGTTTTGTTTCTTTTGTACCATCAAACACAAGACGGGTTATGCTTTGGGGCCTAAGTTTTCCTTTTGCTTAAACTAAACTATTCTTTGTCCTGTGGAAGTTACAACTAAAATAGAAAAGAAACTTCACATTAAACCATGGCTTGAAATCGTTCACAAGCCCTCTCGTGGTGCTTACTGTCAGCTGCATTTCAGAAGCATCAAGTCGCTGCAGAGGCAGAACTCAAGCTCTGCCTACGAAACAGATGCTCAGGCAAAGACAGCATTTTGATGTAACACAGCATCTCTGTGCCTCTCATATATAGTGTAGAGAGTAAAAGATATAGAAAGGGCAGATTCTTTGCAACCCTTTGTCTCTGTTCTAAACATGAGTACCTTGCTCTCCAAAAGATGAGCTTTTCCTTTTTAAAAGTAATTGGTTCAAAGCTATTTATAAGTTAGCTTTGCTTATAACTCTCTTCTCTTTCTTTGTCCTTCCTTGAGCAAGTGATCCTCTCAACTTCATTTAGTTTCATCAGCTTTCAAAAGAAAACCTTTAAAGGAGTATCACGACCTCCACATTTGTGTGGGCTTCTTCAAATCAATTTAGACAATCTGATTCCACGTTATGTGAGAACAAATCAATTCTAGTCAAAAGACAAGACTTCATTTTGGACTGTATTTATCTAACAGACTCAGAAAAACCCTGATTTAAAACAAAATATTTTTCCCCGAGGTAGCAAATAACTCGTATGAAAATGGTTCAAACCCTGCATGCTCACAAAGCCAAAGTCCCTGTTCCATTCTCAGTGTGAATTTTTACCTAAATTGCTGAGAGTCCATAAGAGAAGTTACAACTCAAGGTCCAATTGGGAAAGTTGAGCTCTTTTTTCAAAGCTGAGAGATGACAATAGAGAGGTAATATCTGCTGCAGGGAAAAAGCTATGGAGCAAGTGTTGCCCATTTGATCAGCTTGCTGTCTACTGTGCCCACTTCTACTCCTTTAAAAGGCTATTAGAAATAATTTCTTTAGAGACTGCACAAAATGATAAGTGCAACAGAGATGTAGACCTCTAGTGAACGTACTGATCAGCCACTTTCAAAGGGCACAGAAATGAACTCCTGACTTCATCAGCAGACTGGGAACAATTCAAACACTTAATTCCTGCAAGCATTAGATTTGCACATCCACGGCTAAAGGAAAGGTTACAGCACCATGTATTTATATTTCCTTTCATATGGTCTCAACAAGGAGTACAGCTTGGTTTTTATCATCTGCTTTGCAGCATCTAACAGAAGATCCTTTGGAAAAAAAAAAAAAACATTGAAAACCCAACTTCTAGAGCAATACATTTGTTCACTTAACTGGTGCTAAAGTATCACTTTCTATATCAAATAATTACATTTAATGAAAATGATAGAAATAACCTATGAAGAGGAATTTAGCAAAAGTTCTTAAAATTGAATCACATTTGCTACAGAAATGCCTTATCCCAGCACAAAACAGGTGGGCAGAACACTATCTCATAAACTGAACTTGGCAGGTATTGCCATCAGTGGAGTTGAGTGTATGGCTATAGGTTCCCATGAGCTAACGCTATGCTAGTTATTCTAAGTAGACACATGCAGTGCAGCAACATTTAGATTAGATTCTTAATTTAATTCACTCCACCTCCAAACCAATTTTGCAGCTCCTACGTACTAAGGTGAATGCATCCAGCAAAAACAGCTCGCTCCTGCCTGTTGCCAAGAGGTTTGCCCTTCTTCGGTTATACGGTCCTTCTGTGGCCCACTGCTGCTTTTTGTCCACAACTGCCTAGCTCAGTTTTTGTGGCACTAGTCAATTCTATCACCTATCCTCCAAAGGACTGTGTTAAGATGATTGTGTGCATCCACTGGCATTCAGGACAAGCTGACTGTAATTATCCAGCTAATTTAATTTTTTCAGGCATTTTGTATGATATTACCACAGAGCATTTACGATTATTGTCTTACGTCTGTATCCAGAGAAGAGATAAAGAACCCATGAAAATTTAAAACATCTGATGCTCCCAAAGATGATCTTAAAATTGTGAAGCTTTCCCAGAGAAACTACTGTATTTGCTATGGCACTGAAGCTCACAAGACATTTCCACTAGAAAGTATTACACTATATTCCTTTAAACTAAAGGTCATGCTGAACTAAAGAAGAACGTGTAAAGATGATCAATAGGGAAGTGGTACAGAGACCAATGTTCTGTCCATCACACAAAGGACTTCTGCTGAAGACTGGTGTATTTATGTGATTCTTTTCTTAATACTGAATGTTACATTCCTATGCAGAGCAGCAAGCTCCAGGCATCGACTTCCATTTAATTGTTGGAAGGAGGAAGGAGAGAGCAGGGAAAAAAAAAGATGGAAAAGGGAAAGAGGAAGAGAGAGTGTTTTTCAGAAATCAACAAGGTACAATAGGGTGTTCAAACCACACAAACACATGGTCATGCTGCTGTCAGCCTTTCACTCACTCCTCTTTGGTACTTCGTATTCTCAATCATTCCCTTCACACATTCTCCAAAAGAAGTAATTCTGCATCCATTTGTGTTTACTTTTCAAACTCTATTTGCCTTAAATGAGACTTAGTAAGATGATCTTGGGGTCAAAGGAAAATTAGGATAGGGATCATTAAATAGGCTTATGATTTCTTAACCACTGATTGTGCCTCTTCAGCTTCACTGCTAACATGTCACTAGTCCAAGAATTTGGCCTTTATTCTGTGGTTTCAATCAGGACACTCCTGCAGGGCTCTATGAAGACAACTGATGCTTTGCATTTCAAAGTGTTAAAGGAGAACAAGTAGAAATAATAGACACAGCTATCAGGCACAGCCACCCTCTGCGTTCATTGGTACAATATTCTGGTGGGAATCTTCTCTGTGTTTTATCCTGTGCATATGCTTGCAATGCTGTAGTCCTCCCTGGGCCCCAATAAAACTGGAAACCTGGCAAGCAGAAGCCACACACCTCAGCTGCAAATCCAAACTTCCCTCCATTCAAATTCCATCCTAACCAGTAAACTTGGCCCCATTTTAGGTGCTAAAGCATGACTTTCAGTGCGTAACCTGAAGTTGCCTGCATGTTAAAAGTTCTTACTGCTTCTCTTTGTACAAAATGAAACTGTCAGTCTTTTACCTCGCAGTTAATTGCAATGGGGAAGGCTATGCAGAATGTTCTGCTGAGGCAGTGAGCCATGCTCTAGAGTGCTGCAGGAGCACTGCAAGTCTGGGAGATAATGTTCTATCAGTGAGTGCTAATTGATGAACGAAGACCTTGTGAAGGCCAGCATTTATCATAGAATCATTGAAGGGTTCGGGTTGGAAAGGACCTTAAGATCATCTAGTTCCATCCACAGCTGCTTGCAATGTTACTGGAATGCAGCAACCTTGTTATAGCTGTGTTACTGCTTTCAGCACTAGCTCACATCCTCTGACACAGGATTTATTTTACTGAAAAATAAAATTGTCTGCCAAGACAATGTGCCATCACATTCTCCCTTTGGGAAGTTACAGAGCTTTGAAGATTTCTTTTTTAAACTATCAGAAGAACATAGTGCAGCAATAGACAAGAATTCCTGCATGCAATGGCTCTGAATGGAAACAGCGCTGCTTTACAGATGTGGTTATATAAATATTGCACAGATAACTCTTTATATTTATCTTTGCTGTCCAGTTCTCCACAGATTTGGTTGGACTTGATGATCGTAAAGGTCTTTTCCAACTTAGCTGACTCTATGAAATGAGTCACATCTGCTCCTGAAGCAGCATGTTTCAGAAGTGCTGCTTTATTAGAGGGGCCTGATTAGGGCTTACTGAAGCTAATAGAAAAGTTTCTACCAGCTTCTTTTTGCTGGGTCAATTTCAAGTGTTTTGGCAATAAACCTGCCCATTTATATAGCCTACTGTCTAATTTTGGAAGATTGCTTTAGAGACAAGCAATAATCAGCCAACCTCAATATTTCACAATATTCATTGAATAAAACTTGTAGTTAATGCCTTTACAAAAAGCTCTTAGTGACATTTAGTTCTTACAATGGGAAAATTGGTTCTTTACTGACAGTGAAAAACAGAAGAGAAAAAGATCTTGTAAGGATATAATCAAAAATACAAAATACATCCTTGGAGGAGAGTTGCAAAGGAGACAGTTTTTCAGGTAATGAATATAAGCAGCAGTTCAGAACACAAGCAGCTACAGAAAATCAATGCAAGGGCTGAGCACTTCTCTTGACACTTTTCCTTTTCTCAATGGCTCTCATAAATTAGGGTTTTTTTGGCTGCTTGGAGTGCTTTGCTTCGCAAAAGATTTAGAAGTGTCTGGATGTAACATTCCTGTCACTTCCCAGAAGATAATGTACTTGCTCATCCTGAGGAGAGTTATACAGAAAGCAAATTAAAAAATGCATGATTATATGAAATCAAGGAGAGTCTCGAGTATTAATGTCTCATGTCATAAAGGTACAAAATGATAAAAATATTCCCTATAGGTAATTGCAAAAGCAGCAACCCGGCAAGCAATCAAGAAAAATGCAGCCCTGGTTTATAGGTCTTGTTTGAGCTGGCTCAGCAGAAGAATGAGGCTCAATTCCATGGAGTACATAAATCAATGCATAAATCCCATGGTTTCTAACTGGATGCTGCCCTTGCTTACATGCTTTGTGTCACATAGGTGCCAGAGAGGTGAACAAAGACTCTTTGGATACAGGTTCCAATTCTATAGATCATTAATCTGCATTAGCCAAAAGCTCAATGTTTAGAGCAAATTCATTAGTTGGCAGCCTCAGAAATGTCACATTAACAGTTTTACTTGTACTAAGTTCCGATCCTCTGCTAAAAATTCCTAGGTCACAGAACTAGAGATGTCAAAGCTGAAGTAGGACCATTCCTTCTCAGACCATGAATTAATAAAGGACTTGTGTTGTTTCTGGGAAAGTAACGCTGCTGTACAATCACTTATATTTGACCACTGATAAGGACAAGTTCACCCACACAGTGCACATTCACCAGTCCTGCCCCAGCTCTACAAGGGTAGACTGACCAGATTCAGCAAGAAGTTGCCAGCTTTCCCTGATGGAGGTAGAGTTTAATTTCAGATGTTATTTTATCCAATTTGTACTAGAACACAGGAACAGAATTTTACTCAGTTACACCTTTAGTGGCCAAATGACTTGTGTTCACTTAAATCTAAACCAAAACTGCCCAGGGAGGCTGCAGTTGTCTCAAAGGCTTGAGCAGAGAGGAAGAAGTCACCTACTACTTTTTCTAATTGTTAATTATGCTATTTCTATATTAAAGTGTACACAACCCATTGTAAATTTATTCAGAATTTTTCTTCGGCCCTTGGGTCTTTCAACTTCACTTGAAGTGAATAAAATTAATTCAAAAGCTAGGAAAAGTTTTACGGTTTTGGGAGATCATAATAGTGGGACACTCCTGGGAAGTGACAGTGGTCTTGTTCACTTGTTTAAACAGTCACAAGCAGTCTGTAAAACTCACCAGCACTGCAATCAACACAAGTGCTTAATAAGACTCCCTGAAGTACCTTTGCCATGTTGGAGCCCTTCCAAGGCAAGTGTTAGTACAAGTCTGCTAGTCAGTGCCACACCACCATTGACTTCAAACTAAATTCCTTTCCTCCCACCTCAGCCAATAGCACTGATGAGCACTCATCACAGCCAGGGATTCTGGCTTACACAGCCAGCTCCAGATCTGTCCATCTCATTAATGCAAATCAGGAACTTCATTTTACCCGGGGCTGAGCTGCCATTGCTCCTCCCTTCTCTTGTTTGTATTTTATTATGGCTTCAGTTTTCTATCTTGCCATGAATGTCTCCTGTGCTTTCACAAGAATCTCTCACTATAAAAGGTTGTGTTTTTTCTCCTGTCCTTCAGGCATCTTCATTACAGGGTATTATAAAAAAACCCAGTAAACCATAGTGCAGTTTGCCAGTCAACAGTGAAATTATGAAAAGTGTAATCTACTAATGAGCTGATGAGTAAATAACTGTCAGGCCACTGCACTGAGCTATTGATTAGAGCTTCCCACAGAGCTGATATGCTGCATGGGTACCTGCTGCTAAACAGAAGAGATCAATATAGGGAACTTTTGAAAACAATAATGAAATGTTTCAGATTTTTTAGATGCTTTCTCTCATGTGCTGCAGATCTTCATTGCCAGATCAATCTTCATTGTTAGTTCCTACCTCCCACCCTGCCTCCTGCCTTTCAGCTTTAAAAGGTTAAAAGCGTTCTGTAAACACGTAGTACCCTGGGACACAAGACGCTTATTAGTGGGAAGTGTAGTCTATAGCAGATATTAAAGCAGCTGGCTGAGATAACTTCACTTGCAATGAGTGCTCCAGAGAAAATTTCTTCAAAGACTTAAGCTTTACCTTCTTGCCCCTACACAATACAGCCATCACATCACATTACATCACACATACTGGCTTCCTATTCTATCCAGAGCCAAAACTTGAAATTGTTTTGCTTCCAAAAGCTTTGGAGGTTTGGAGGGGCTCCTCCACTGGGTGTTGTGCTGTGTCATTCCTCCATTTTCCACACTATCATCCTTCACTTAGTACCAGACTTCCAGGGCAAGACTCATCTTCTGCTGCATCTTAAGGTCCTTTCCAACTCTTACCATTCTATTATGCTATGATTCTATGTTTGAGTTTGGCTTTTTTTTACCTTGCTTTCTTAGTTGGAAAGTTCTTTCCCCTTCTAGACCACAAAGTATTGAATTTTCTGTCCTCTGATCCTATCACTCAGACAGTCAAATTTTCTCAAGTCTTATCATAGCTTTTGCTTTTGTCCTCAACAATCCTCATTGAAACTAGGTACAGACACAGATGTCAGCCTTGAATACCAATTCTTAAGTTTCCTTTTTATCTTTTTATAAAATTACTTTTCATTTCAACTCTTATGATCTTTTGAAGTCCATTTACAACCACTAAATGAGAATGAAACATTTGCTTTTCTAATGAAAAAAGTCAATTGACATAGCTCATAATTTCAGGATCTGAACAATTGAAAAGATCTTATTTCATTCAGTGATCTATAAAAAATTCATATTCAGGGAAGTTCTTATGAAACATTAAATCCTGTTGTACTGTAAAAATAGAGACTTGAATGTCATGTTATTATCATCTGATGAATTCAAAAGCAGCTGTACCTGAAGTTTCAAGTGGATAGCACGTTATCTCCACATAAATAGCTAGCAACTTTGGTCCCTATTAGATACCCTGTCTAAATCAACAGCATATGGAAACATGCTGTTCTCCTTCCTACAGAGCTGAGATTCTATAAACACAAACCATAAGCTTTGACTTATATTTATGTATATCTCTCACTGAGAGAAATCCTGAAATAAACACACTATGATGTTTCTGTGGACTAGTATTATCCATCTATTTAAATATGAAGTTAACCACAAATAAGTTTTCCTACCAGAAAAGAGGGTCCATGGTATTTTTCAAAAGTGTAACAATTTAGATAGATTTTTGTAATAGTCAAGAAAATATCCGGGTCTTGTCAACCAATGTGGTAGCTTTAAAACACAGAAAAGTTCTGCTTGCATAGAGAGTCCTGACACACAACACATTTTCAAACAACTGGTTAAAGTTTTCAAGATCAGCACAAGTTTCCACCTTGACATGTGATAGAAAAAAGTTTCAAACAATCAGAGTTTTCTGCAGGACTGAAGTTGCACGTGGTGATTCATTATATAAGATATGTATTTAATTTCACCACCAGAGTCCTATGTTTTCAGATCTGTTGTATGCTGTGGCTATTTGGCTTCATCACATACCCCAGAATGATGTCATTACAACAGTTATTTTAAGTAATGTCTGCCTTTTCTTGCTCAAGCTCAATAACTAAAGATGAAAAGGGGAAGTGGATTAGACAAGACATTCTATCGCTTCCTTTTATGCTGCCCCAAATCATTTTATCACAGGAAAAGTATTTTCAGCAGACAGGTACTTGTCTCCATTAAAATGCAGCAGAGGAAACTTTAAGAATGATCAAGGGGACACACTGAGGTCTTCATGTTAAACAAACAAGAGAACTTGATATACAATTCAGAAGACAGGGAATAAAAAGAAAGCTTAGACAAGATAAAAGAAATAACAGCACACAGAGGATAAGATATCAAAGAGAAGACCTGGAAGCAAAGCATATTTTGTTCATTTCAATAAAGAACATAAGATTCCACACAAGAAGATGGAAGAAGATTATTATTTGCTTCTCTGACAGATTCATGTCTGTAGCTTTTTAAAATTTATTTTTATATAGCTGTACTATAATCAATTCCCTCCTCCAGCCTCCACTCCCAACCTATAGATCTCAGGCCCCAGCAGCCAGTGTACAGTTGAAGTCACTGTTAGCAGATACTGTCAGCTATGAAATTAGAAAAAAAAAAAAGGAACAAGACAGATGAAAATATGAAACCTGGAAGCTGCAACGTATCAATAAAATGAACAATGGACACCACAGCTGAATGCACCAAAAGCTGTTTCACAGAGCCAGTATCTCAATCCTTAAACTTGATAGGAAGAACTGGGCTACAAAAAGAAAAAACAAAACCAACCTTACTCTTAAGAAACAATTCATTGCAGCCATGGGTCAAAGAGCAGAAAAACCTACTAACGTTCAGCACTTGTTTTAAGGGCACAGTTTTAAGATTTTGGCGCATCGATTTAATGTGGGTAGATCTAATCATGCAGAGCATGATTTTATATATCAAAAAGATACATATAAGAATTAAAACCCCAAAAGTAAAAAGCAGATTGTGACCAACAAAGATGTTGCTCAGCATTAGAATCTCACTAGATTTTTCTTCACATTGCTTTGTGAGGGTCACCTTCCACACAAGGCAAATCTCAGAGTGCCTGTGAAAATGACAATCAATAATGCTAGAAGGAAAGATGAAAGAACTGATACAGTTCTCTTCCCACCACCTTGGAACATGGTGCTAATAGACAAGGAAGAGCTATGATAAGTCTACAATCACAGAAGGATAATCCCTTGTCAAACAGAATGCCAGCAGACATCAGAATCTTAATCAAGGAAAAGCTTTTCTAGTGTTCCTGGATGTGATTTGTATTAAACTGTTGAAGTCTAGGGTACAAAGGTTTTACTGCCATAAATCCGAAGGTGCCATGTGTTTTCCTGCAGTTAGGATCCAAGACAGGTTGGCTTTTGCCCGAGAATCCATGCATAGTACCTTCATAACTGTACTTCCAGAAATTGGATATGTAATGTAGAAAAAGGAGACTCCTCTGTGTTTGAGACTTTAGCTGACATGCATCAATCCTATAGCTAGAGGTGACAGCCAACACCAGAGCTACAAGATGACACCTACATGCAGGCACTCTGACAGCATATAATCAGGCTGAGAAATTCACTGGCCACTGGATGCTCATTAAGGCTGAAAACATCAATCAAGGTTGAAGAGGGAGTGGACATCAGACAGTGATGCAGTCAGTGCAGATGACCCCAGCACTTCTAAGGGCATGTGAAGGCATTTTCTTCTGGAGTGTTGGCCAGAATAGTCATCTGATAGGTTACTAGCAGGATGTACTAACTAGACGCAGGCACAAGCGGGCGATTACCACATCCACAAATAACTGACACAGATTCTTTTTAATGCACTATGCCATTGTTCCTGGTATGTACTAGCTGCTCCTCAGAAAAGCAAAGGAACAGTCCATATTCTGCATTCCCTTGTGCAGTAGGCAGGCACATTAAGTACAGTTGCTGCCTTACTATACGCAGTACAAGAGCCCCCATGTCTTCCACAACCCTGCTCAAGGGGTGCAAGTTCTGATGGCTTGTGCTGAAGCTATGAATTATGGTCATGAGATTTCTTCCCTCCTATCCAACTGGGAATATCACAGGAGATGAAAGGTTTCTTGCAGGACTGGCCACCATCCAGACCTAAGCATCTGTTAGAGAGCTCACTATTGCTCTTGTCATAACAGATTTGGCTGGTAAACCTGATAACAGCTGCATGAGCTATGCTTGTGATGCATACAATTAATTTGCAACTAGCAAACCTGTCATTGTTCATCACTAGATGACAGCAATGCTCTTCTGTGCATGCCTTGAACTGTTATTAAGGGCATGACTCCAAGCAGCCCTTTGTGGCTCTTCGGCCTGTTTTCCTGCCATCATCACAGTTACATTGGAAAACAATGGAAGGAGGCTGCTCCTGGGGAGATAACTGTGCATGGATGAGATGCCACAGATCCAAAGGGAGAGAAAACAGCAGTTCAGGAAAATACAAATTAGAAGTAGTGGTAGTAGTATTTACTCAGGATTTACCCCAAAGGAAGGGCTGAAAACTAGCTCACTGACTGTCATCACCATGGAGAGCACACTCAGAAGAACTTTAACTGCACTACATTTTGTCATATATATGACTTCCCTACATCCACACCACAAGTGCTGATGCAATATAAAGCAGAGACATGAGAAGAGAAGCTTCCAACCATGTGATGCCATATAACTCTCATTACCAGAAATATACATGCTGGTCTGCAGGAAAGGGGTACCACAGACAGGAGGAGTGAAGCCTGCAGTAGCAATTCCTGCCTTCCCCTCCTGCTTCTGGATGCAGCACAGTGACTAGTTGTGCTGGCAAGACCATCAGAGTGATTGCACTGTCGGTCAGGAAACTCAGCTGGCCTCACACCAACTGGGTCCATATCCACCATTTTGCCTTGCAGCCGTGTCCATGTCCACCATTTGCCTTGCAGCCTTGCACCCTCAAGCTATCCTGGCAACACCGTGAGGGCTGCCAACACCAATAGCAACAGTGAAGCTGCAGAAAGCAGGGATATTTTACCATCATGTCCCATAGCAAGCAATTTTTCCAATTTGATCTTCTCAAGAGGTTACGACTTAAACTAAAGGATGGATGCAAGTGAGCTCACAGACGGAGTTGGGCGGTGGAAGAAGAAAGGAAATAAAATCCCAAGCAAATCAGACTGGATGCATGACCAATTCCCAGCCAAACATTACTTCAACTGGAGCAACTACCATTTAATCCTCCAATTTCCATAGGAAGGCAGTCTATAAATTTAGCTGCATACATACATATGCATACCCACATTCACATAAATCCTTGTGTGAGAACAAGGAACATGAATATCTGCAGCTTCAGTGGTTGCTTGCGCTGCTGCCAAGAGAAGAATAATATCTTGTTATTTATATCTATGACAAGCCATTTATTTACACCCATTTTTTTCATACTGCCCTTTTTCCTTCTCACCTGACACTATGCCTTTGCTGTACAGCTCTTAATTTATAGTAATGATTTTAATTCTGAAGTTAGCTTTGAGGTAGGCACTTTTACAGAATATAAATGAAGCCCTTGACCATTTGAGGTCATTAAAGACTCCATGGCAAGAATATTATTTGTGAACAGGAAAACTTGGTTCTCTCTGCCTACAAGGAGTAAGTGTACTCCTGGTAAGACCAAAACAAAACCAAAACCAAAAGAACATCACAAACAAACCCCAGCTGTAAAAGCACAGAGAAAGGTTCAGCTGAGAAAAGGAAAGCCTTGTGTTTGCATTGCTTCTGGAATAACTAGCTCTGTGTTATCCACTTGCAGGTGTCAGGGAACCATGCTTTGTTTCTCTCTCACTTCAGTATAATAATCTGTGATTATTTTCTCCAGAATGGGATCATTAACTAACAAGCTGGTCATTTTGTTCTAGTAGAAACCATCAGCCAGAGGTGCTCATCCTACATAAAATATCTTTATTGATTCCTCATCCTTACAAGAACCAAATGTTCTGAAAAGAGTTTATAAAGGAAGCTGCCAGTTCAGATATTCAGACATTCACCTTCAAGACAATTACTCATAAAAGTCGAGATTTTGTTCAGAGGTGAGGAGAGTAGAGAAGTAATAAACACACAGGTTTAGCACAGTAGCCATTCTGTGGGCACTTACACTAGCAATATTAATTTATAGGACTTTTTTCCCTTCTCAGTCATCAATCCTCAAATCCATAGCAGCTTCTCAGATAGCCCTGCAGTGCCTTAGAAGGTCTAAGGGGGCCCAGTCAGACTTTCCACTGGGCAAGATCTGAATGTACAGCTGCAGGAAGGCACAGTGGAAAACACCAGGCTGCTCAAGTAGCTGAATGTCCTGTAATTTTATTGCCATTAATTTATCTAGCTAAATGAAAGGTAGCTGGGCTGTTCTCTACAACAGAAGTACAGTGGGTTATGGAAAGCTGAATACTTGGCAAAGCAATGAGAATTATTTTAGACCTTTTTCTACAGAAAATTAAGAGCATCCTGGGATAGCCCTAATCCTCTTCAAAACTAACTCAGTTCTTCACTTAGTGAACCAGGTGGCTCTGAAATGCCATTCTTAACCTGAGTGTCTTTCTTCTGGTTTTATAATTGTGCCCAATTTCTATTGTTTTATTAATCAGTGCAGTATGTGATCCAGAAGACCTATACCAAGTTGTAGAGCTCCTTCCTGCTTCTTGTACACTTCCATTCTTCCTCCCGCTGCAAACTGAGCTGCCCTGTGTTCACTCCCTTCCCTACCAGCATCTAAACTTACCCCAGCTCCTGGTCTACTGGAAATCTCTTTTCCAGCAAGTGTAGCACTCACTCCCCACAGCTCATTCAGTAGCTGGTATCTTGGAAAACAAAGTTTCTTAAGAAAACATGACACAACGTCATTGTGCTTTAAAGGGTGCTAATGATTGGCAGGGGACTAACTACTTCTTATAATGAAAGAGAATGTGGAACAGGCTTCTACTTTTGCAGCTCTTTGGGGAAGTATTGTTGTTGTTCTTTAAATAAATTTTGAAAAGAGGACAGGTGAACTCTAACTGCAACTCCCTCTGCAGGCAATAAAGCATCTGATGGAATTTCTGCACATCTGTGAGTGAAAGAATATGGATTAATCAACATACATCATGATCTATATGGAAAGCATTAAAGCCTCCCTTGGACTCCTTTGCAAGAACATCCTCTTGACATTATTTTGATATTTATATCTCAGCCTTTACTTGTTCCTTGTATTTTGGGGTGATGGATGAAAGTTAGAAAAACCAAGCCTCAGTAAAGAATTTATCTTTGGAAAAATATTTGCCCTAACTTAGCACAATGCACATATGGGTTGATTGAAACAGCTTAATTTTGTCCATAGGTTTCATTCATGTGACAGTAGGGAGAATTGGTTGGCAGTTTCTTGACATTTCCCAGAATGGAAAAAAGGAAAACTTGCACTTTTCTCAGATAAAAGGCTTGGTTTGCCATAAAACTCTTCAGTTAAGCATTTTATAATTACTAGGTAGCCCATTTTAACATACAATGGAAATTTGAAAAGACATGATTTAACATTAGTTTCAATAGTATTAAAATGCTGGAGGAAGCTCAGCAAACACCAGGTTTTGATTTGTAAGTCTGAGATATAATTTTTGTCCAATACAACACACTTAAATAAAACCTAAAAGTCTCAGACCTAGAGAGGAAGTAGTGTATGTCTTAGAACTATCATCTGATTGTATTATAGGGTATACCAGGAGATATCAATGTTGACGTCTTCAGTACTCTCAACTGATTTTCTTTTAAATCTTGGCTTCAACAGCAGCTTCCCCTCAGTTTTGAGACAGTTCTGCAAGTTCTGGAGGACTTGCTTCAAAGAACAGCAGCCTGTTCTTTGCTGTGTCACATGAGCTGTTCTGTGTCAGATAGGACTGATTTCAGTCATCTCTCTCCCAAATTCAGTTTTGTCAAAAAAACCCACAAAAAAACAGACCAAACACAACCAAAAAACCAGGTAAAAACCCAAACCACCCCACTTGCTAAACTGAAACATTCAATTTAAACCATGATATAAGAGTAAGTCTTACAATTCTAAAATTTACCCAGAGCCAGTTCGTACATGATTTAGGTCTGTGCCAACATTGTTCTCTAGCTATTTCTCTTACATTTGTAGCTCCTTTTTTAGATGAATCTTCAGCACCTTAAAATTACTTTTCAGCCTACCTGACTCAACAAAGAGGCCTATTCATCAATTTATCCTCTGAAATGTTCCTAACTCCAAATGTGGTTCAAATGCCAGATCAAATCTTTCTAAATAAACCTGCTCGTAAATCTTGGTAGGTAAACATCTGTCATGCACCTAAGTAAACCGAAGGAAAAAGGAGATCCATGGCCAGTCAGTTACATACTTTACTCAATTTCTCTTTGCTGGTTCACCTCTCTGGTTGCCTACAGCTTGGCAGAGACAGAAAGCACATTTGCAGCAGCCAGCTCTGACCGCATTTGGAAAGGTTTGCTAACACGACCTTTTTATGCCTGCATGAGAACACAGAACAAAGCCAAAAGGGAAATGTTTTTGAGATGGAGAAAAGTACTTCATCAAATACCATAAGTAGCAGGACACGTTCAATAATGATGATATGCCAGTGAGAATAATACCCAAGTCCAAATCTAGCAGCGATTAGAGCAACTGACAGAACTGGTAAAGATGCTTAATCCTGTTACAGAGCAGCAGTCAACCCCTAACAAATGGATCTCAGAGAGGAATCTAATTTCTGCAGTTACTCCACTGCTGCAACGGCTGCAGGTAACAAGATAGCAGGCATCACCACTGCTGGAGAGAAGGCACTGTACATGGTAAAGTGACTAGTTTTCACATATCTTCCTCAGCTAATTCTCAGATGTCACTTTTCTGTTTAAATCAATTGTATGATTAGTAATGACTTGCTTGTGGCAGAACTGCAGGAGTTTATTAATATCACATAACAGAAAAGAAGAAATAAAGGAGCACTAGGGAATCTGACAGGCCACCAAAAGCATGCTGCTCCATCTTAGGGGCTTGCTTCCATTACACTGATAAATTATGTCTCTATTGCTTGTCAGCTACAGGATAAACCAGGGCATCTTTATTAGCAACAATGTACTCTAATTGGAATTTTAAAAGAAATTACTTGCTTAAGAGCTCACTCAGGACTATTAGGAATATGCATTACTTTGTGTTAAAGAATGGAAGCAAGCGTTTTAGTAGTAATGGCCTATTTTGAATAAATTTATCTCTGTATCCTGACAGTGCAATGTTGATTTAGCACCAGGCTTGTCAGTTATCTCAGAATAGCAATTCTGCCTTCCAGCTGGGGAATAAAGCTTTAATAAAAATATTTATGGAACATACGATTTTTCATAATGATGCCCAAGTTGTGCAGACTCAACTTCGAGCAGCTAAGCAAAATGCCACCCAAAACAATTACAATAAATTCTTTTCAGTCTATCAGCAGTTAGACTTGAAACATTAACAGATGACAAACTGGGAACAGTTACAGCAAAGTCACTGAAATTAAAGCAGCGTAAGTGAAAAGACATATCATTCAGAAATCTGAAAGGACTAAGCTGCAACTGCTTGGACTGTGCACTCTTAATGCCTTGTGCTGCTTTGGTCATGTCTCCGACTCAAATTCTCAAAAAGTCACTGCTTGACAATTCCAAGAAAGTGACATTTAAAAGTGCAGTCAGGGGAAATAAAGGAAAAACAACAGACAAGGTTCAGCAAAGAGACCATTCATCTTTCACAAATGAGCAGGTGGAGAAACCAGTGCAGTATTACAAAAACAAAGGAATAACCAATTGAGCAAACAAAGAACATATGGTCCAGAGACAGCATTGCACCATCTGCCTCCATTTGCAATGGAAATCGACTTGGAAGTAAATCTATCTTTTGAGCAGAGGCTGGACAGCTCCTCATCCCAGCGGGAATACTGCTGTCTGAAACAAGACATTCTAGGAAGAACTATCCTGTTTACTTAAAAAAAGCTTATGTTCCAGCTTTTGGTTGCTCTCATTTAAAGTCTTGCTATCTTGTTTCCATCCAAAGCACATGTATTGCAAAACATAACTGGCAGTCCTAAATCAGGAATACCTTGCTGTGACTGCTAAAGTAATCTTTGCAGTTGGCTGACAGTCAACAGATTCAGCTATAACATTCACAGAAGTGTCAACTGAAAAAAGTCAGTTTCATCAGCAGTAACATGTTTACAACTTAAATGGTAGTTTATGTTTATCCAAGAAACAGCAAAGAAAATGAATGAAAAGATGAAGTGAATGCTGTTCCCCCAGGGCTGAGGCTATTTTACAGGTGGATTATCTCTAACTTGCTCCATAGGAAAAGCTAAAGATGATAGCCGATAACCCAATTCCATAATCCTGTTTTGTGAAATGTAAACACTCATCAAAAGCTTTTGGAAGAGAACAGCATTTTCTTGACAGCTCATCAACAGAGGACTACTGTTTACCTCTAGAATGACCAATCCACTGTTGCAGTGTCAGCTTCTATTTGAGGAATACACTACAGAACATCAATACAGATGTGCGGGCACGCAAACTGTTCTATCTGACAACTGCCATCTTCAATTATTCTTTTCTCACATACTTCAGTCTTCTTGTCTTAATCTGCTGTAATAAATTGTAAAATCCTCCCCCCCCACCCAGGATCTTGGCACCTTCTAAGAGTCGCTGGCAAAAATGGATTCCAGCCTGTTTCAAGTACTTTTGTGTCCATGTACAATGAGTACACAATTACATAGGAACAGCTTGAAAGACAGAAAGGAGAATAAATCACACATGCACAAGTGTAGCCCATAAACCTGTTTATATGCATTTGTAAGCTGTATTGCTGCAAGTTAAAAGTTGCATTTAAAATTACTCATGATGTTTTTCCCCGGCTTTTGTCTCCAGCAAGTTTGGCATCACCATAAAGGAGGGGTAGCAGCGGTTCCATCAGTACTCTTCCTTCTTCTAAAACTATATGCAGGCTCTGATGCAATAGGAGCATACATTGACTAGAAGCAGAGACCAGGCAACTGCCATAGCACTGAGCTGAGCTCATCTCAGAAACTCCTGTGAAAAACTGATTGGGAGTTGAAATAACATTAATCCATTTTCAACCACTTATAAATCAATCAATAGATTTGTACTCCTGGCAGAGAAGATTCAGTCCACCTGTCTTCTGAAAGAGCTGCTGATTTGGAGAATAGCAGTTTTTGTCTTTTCAGGAGAAAATTGTTTTACTGTAAGTCCAAGGAATTCTCTCTGAGAAAATAGGTCAGCCTGATATTCAGCTAAATGTCTGCCATTAAAAGAAAAGCATGCAATTCCTCTATATTGAGGTCACTGTTACCCCTAGCAGCACTGAAGGGTCTCCATAATGAAGTAGTTCGGGATTTAGTTCTGCCAACTGATACAAGTCATGTGCATCTTGTAGTGCAACCTGAACCACACAAGTTTTGAGGAGGCAGAGCGCTTGTGTTGGAAGAATTTTAACTACCTTCAAGTTATTACAGGTATGATCTAGAAAGACCGCAGTTTCTTCACATTCAATCTTCATTATAATCTGATCAATACACTACCCTTGTCCCCTTGCAATCAACTTTGCCAATAGTGTCCTGTTGCATTATCAATGCCACTATTACTTAAGCCTTTAACACTCTGCTGTTGGTTACACTGTTTAGCACACACCAGATCACCTACTGATGCAAACTTCATGCACACCTGACCCTAGAGAACTTCAGTTTTCCCTGGAAAAGATGACTTTATAATTGAAAAAATCCTTGAAAATCCTGTCTGATCTTCATACCTATAAAACCAAGTAGATTCCATGAAAGAACTATTCCATATGGTTTTATTTCAGAATTTAATCAGTTGCTAAATATGAATGGCTATTTACCAGCTATTTAAGGTGTGCAGAAACCAGGTTTTCGTGAACAAAACAAGTGAGGCAATGAAGTGTTTCTCTTAAAGATTAAAAAGCAAATAAAATTATTTTTACTAAAGGTTTCTGCACTCTGGCTTGTTTTTTTTTAATAAACAACTTAATGAGATGACTGTGATGGGTACAGAGATTAGCATGGACTTCCGTAAAGACTCTCAACCAGCTGTTATTCTTATTTGTTCTTCTTCATCCCTTTCCCTAACTGCACTAATAACAGAAGAAATAAGTATTGCCATTGTCTTCATATATCTGTTCTTTCTGAACAATTTTATTTTCCCCTCCTTCACCCAAGCTATAACTTCATCTCTAATGACCGTTTTTCTGGTGTTTTTTTTTTTAGAACAGGAAAGAGATGAACTCTATGCTGTATTGACTCTGCATTGTCATCCTTAATCACATGAACCTCTCAGCTGTTTCCAGCATTTTCTCGAGACCCAACTGATACACTTCATTTCATTCCCAGGGTCTTCTGATTTTCTTCATTAGTATGCATTTTAAACAATATTGTTTGCACTAAACAATGATGTTGTCAGACAAAGAAAGAAGGCAGCTTTTTGTGTATGTACAGGTAAGTGACAAAACAGAGTCCCTGTGGCAAGGAAGTGATACGCGTTACACTTAGGCCTGATAACTGCACTACAGGATGCCTCAGTACTGGCAGAGCAGTGCATTAACACAGCTATGCTGATTTGGAGGTCCAAAAATGCTCACATCCCTCTGAGTATCACAGCACTGTGCCAGGTAGAACAACAGTACAGATAAAATCAGACTTTCAGTTGTGCTTTCTAGAGAGATAATGCTAGCTCAAGCATGCAATTAAGTAAATTAGCAATTGTTTTAGCCCTGAACTGCATCAGGAACAGAGAGATTTTGAGGGTATACACTAACCAAAGAGATGAAAAGCTTTTAAAGACTAATTCCTATTTTCTAAATTTTCATATCTTGCCTTGGTTACCTGAAAGCTGTAGTTATTCTGCTCTGAGTGTCACTTTCAGTGTTCATTTATATACCTACATTGACACTGCTTTTTGCACTTAAATTCACAGGAGTATCCTCTGCCTTTACTGACTGCCTTTCTCAGACAAATAAAACCCAACCCTAAGTTGACCTATTCTGTCTTAGCTAAGCCAATTCTTCTGCTTTACAGTTACTACAAACAGAAACATTTATTCACCTACTTGAATTTACTAATTTTCATTTAGGTATGCTGCACCTCAATCATGCTGGAACTGATGTGGTCCAGGAAACCATTTGCTCTAAATTGGGGTAAGCGCCCTTGGCATTTGTGAGGCAGTTACCACCATCAGCTGCTTTCATTGAAGTCTCAGGGCAAGCTGCTCATTACAACTGCAATTTATATCAAGCTTAATTTCCAACATGATGTAAATTCAATGTATCATGTTGGGCCACAGAACAATGCCTGCCTGGTTTTAAGGTTCATCTTCATTAGAACTTTTATTCCACAATTAGCTACAATAAATCAGCTCTACCAAAAAAGACTCCAGTAGCAGCAGATTTCCAGTCTCTGCTTCAACTCCTCTCTACCTGTAATTAATGCTTCATCAGTGTCCTTAAGGGAGAACATCTGTTTTCACAGATCATGCTACTGCTTGGTTAAATACAACTGTCTTTCTGTTCCCCAAAACATATTTGGCAGATCCTAAACATATTATAACAGATTTTTCAGGAGATTTTTACAACCATTTTTCTAGACTCCTTGCCATTCACTTTGCAGATCCTAAGCAACTTTTTTCAGTAACTGAAAAGGAATTATCATCCTACTTCCACTGCCTAGAGACAGAGCTGGAGTATGGAACCATTATCATTATTATGTTATCATTATTCTCAATTACACTAAGCTACAGTCACAAATAGTGCATGATATCACCGTTATCATCACACCTATTATTACTGAGGAAAGTAAAGTGTGAAGATAATTAGCAAAGGGAAACTTAGACTAGCAACAAGCATGCATTTCTTGGTGTAAGTTTCAAATCTCTTCTATCCTTAAATACGAACTTTTGCCTCCAGACACAATGCAGAAAGCGCAGTCAGCTCTGACCTCACTTTGCTTATCCCCTCTTCCAAATTGCACTACTCCAGCACCTTGAGTTTTTCTCTGGGGATCAGTCTCTCTAGATGCCTGTGATATGCCCCTTCATGGACAGTGTCAACAATTCCAGTTTGCAGAGATGGTGATATTACTGAAATGGAATGCCACTGGTTATGCTCAGTTAGATTAGCTTTGGTCTGTGAAGCTAAAGGGAAACAGTCAAACAGCTCTCCTACAATCTTCAGCTGAAAGATAACAAAGACTGAGAGACAACAGCTTTCTAAGTCATTCTGCCTTGATCAGAATGAGGCTGGGGCTTCGGTTTTGTGTTGTTTGGTTTTTTTAAAGATTTGCCCCCAGTTCAGACTATGTACATGAGAAAATAATACTTCTGGGACACAGGTGCCAAAGTCACAGTGAAACATTCACTGTAGACTGTGGTACTTGAAGATATCAAGTTCCCCCCATTCCAAAAGCATTTGATTTTTTGCATTGACAAGGATGAAAAGGGTGGCTGTTTATCAGCCTAGCTCAACTGCAGAGACAAAACCCACAGTCACTGATCATGTGTGGTGAGAGACTTGAGTAATTTCTCTTTGTAGATGCTTTTCTTCCCTTACTATAGAATAGTGACGCTTTCCCTGAGCTCTACCATTTCACTCTAAAGCATGAGGGATGTGAAACTAAAAGACACACCATGGCCTAACAGGGTAATAATCCCTGGCAACACTAAGAAAAACTACAGACTATTTTCCTGCTCCTGTACAGGAAAACCTTAGCTGTGCCACTCCAAGCTTATGACACCTGGCTAAGCTCTCATGAACCTGAGGTCAGAGCCCAAACAGCAGGTCAAGCTCTCATTTACCCTCTTCAGTAAGAGCTATCTGGGCTTCACTGCCTCACTGCACCTTTCTGCTTGCCCCACACTGTAGGCAGAATAGGGTTAAAGAATAGGGGTGCAAGAGCTGTACTGAGGTAGCGATCTGAATCAGGTCTAAGCCCACACTGTTGCTGTAAACACATTAAAGATTTATTTCATTAGCACAGCTTACAAGTACTTAGATTGTTTGGCCCACTTTAGGTATTATAAGGCTGGTTCAGAACCTCATTCCTCAAATGGTTAAAAAAATACCTTTTTGCTGTACCTTACTAGCAGAAGCACTGGGAAATAGAAAGTTCTTAGTGCCTACATCACATTGACCCTCACTATGTTACAGTTGTGCTGAAGTAACAGGAGAAAATACTTAACCAATATCCCATGTTTCTGGGAGATGCTTAACACCACTTCCCACCATCCTACTCTATAAGTTCCTGGTACTTTCAAGTAAGGTCACAGCACTAGCATCTTCAGAAAACTCCCAGCTTAGATCATCAGGATATAATATATTTGAGGTATGTTTCACTCTCATATAGGATCAAAAAGGAGCATTCACTCAAGAATTATTGGTTAGGGCATTCTGGGTTAAGCCAACACATATCCATTGTCAAGACAGAAATTATATTTTAACTGCAAAGTGAAAGCAACTGACAAGAGGATAATTCTAACAACCAGAGAATGCAAAGGTGACAGTCTTGGAATCAAATAACCATATTGTCAGCAGAACCATTTAAAAGAAAGTATAGCTGTTAGAGGTGTTTGATAAATAGCACCTCATTAGCAGAATCTCAAGAAGCCAAAGGTTAGTGAGAGTCACAGTCCAGCCAGATTTGTAACAACGTTTTCAAATTAAACCCTCCATTTAGATTATCCAGACAAAGTAGGATCTGAGTTCTACAGCTCCTGTACATTTGTTACCCTAATGGGTATAAGCCATCATTTTCTCTCTATACCACAAAAAGAAAGATTTCCCCTCTCTCCCTTTTATATGCATACAATTGTCTGGTGTTCTCAGGTAAAAGCTTTAATCATTGGTATGTGGCAAGCATAACAATGCTGGGATTTGCACATCTGATGTTTCTTAAACAGGAAACAAGCCCCACAATCCAATTAGCTGCCTCTGATGGTAACCTTAATTTCTAACCTTGGGTAAACCCCTTTCAAGTAAGCCACTTCCTGCTCTGAGCTCCCACTGTGCTGGTATTTATTTGCCACTGTCAAAAAAATGCTAGAAACTGTCATATTTTAACTCTGAAAGTTAAAAAGTAAGGGTATTATAAATGCAGCTAATAACTGCAGAACATTCACAATCCCATTCCAAGCTTCTACTGGATTAGTCATTGTAGACTTGGTACAGACAAGTATAATTGAGCAACCATATGACAGGGACTTCTGTTAGGAAGAGTCTGTTATGAATTCAGACACCCAAGAAAGAGCAGGAGAGCAAGCTTAGAGGATTCTGAATCATCCCAGCAAGGCAGCAAAAAAGCACCATGTGATGTCACATCAGCAGTCCACCTCTGCCAGTCAGCCAACTGACAGGCTGACAGGTTCATGCTCTAGAGCCTCAAATTGGTTTGTCCAAACCACTTAGCAGAAAGTTATAACAGTTAGCTATATGAGTATAAAGGAAGGAAGATATTAAGCTATTGTCCCTTCTAACAAGGAAATTCAACTGACCATTATTTCAGAAATAGTGAAAGCAATTTCTGCTAAATTCCTTTAGAAATTCAGATATGACTCCTCTTACAAACACCAACCTCATGAAAGCATTTCTGAAGCCTGTAAGGTAGTGAAGAGACTACACAGACAACAGATACAGGGATCTACAAAGCTTCTTAGTATTTTTTTCTGAAAGGCTCCACATGACAATGATCACGTACAAGACTCACGCATCAAATAGGACCCCATAAGCAGACACCAGTTTTAAAGCACATTACAGTGCACAAATACCATGTACCCCCCCAACCTTGTACCTTAACTTTGACTTGAGGCTTTGAATTTACACCAGAAATTACCTATTCCATTGATTCAAAGAAAGCAGTAAGAGCATCTGTACTTTGCCGTCATCACATAAAAAAATCATCAACCTTCTGTCAAATTAACTTATTTTAACATTTAATGGTCCTTTGAGAATGAATCAACTTTTTTGCCCCTTCAGGTGTCTATAGATAGATACCCCACAACCAAACACACAAGATTAATGTTTGGTGCAGACTTAGGTCCTAACAACATGTACTGCAAAAACAAACCAATGAAAAGCAAACCAAACAATGCAAAAGACTAAGCAAAACAGTTGTAAGAGAAAATAAAATGGCTACAGCCCTTATGAACTCATTTATCAGTACAATTTACCCTATATTAGAACAGTAACTCACTGAGTAGCTGACAAAGTTTCCTCAAAAGCAGTCAGCAACCTTCAAGTTTTTCATTCTAAGAAGTACTTCAAATTACCTTATTTTACTTCTGTGAAATGAAGTCGAAACAAAGTACAACCACAGCTGAACAAAACCAAAATACCTTTCTCTATAATTTCAGAAGGCTTTCTAGGCACTTCACGGTCCTAAAACCCATACAGCAGCCAAAGCACCATCCCTCTGGCTTTTTGCAGGGCTAAAGCCACCTGTTTACCAAGTGCTAATTGCAGTTAATTAGCCATCAATTAAAGGAAACTACATTTTCACCTGTTTCAGATCTAAATCCCCGGTACTTGTAGCTTGTTCAATTACCTTGTTCTAGCCAACTGATTGAGCTTAACTCCTTACTGACTTTAGATTTGTGACCCAGTGTTAGCTGTGTGCAGTATTTGACTTCTCTACTGCAGTTACAGACTTGTTTGCACTCAGTTTCTCTGCTAAATTCTTCTGGGTTAGTACTTCAGAAGTGAAATAAACATGTTTTTGAAGCAGCTAAACACAAGTTTGCTAAAATATACTGTTGAATCATAAGTAGTTTTTCTAATTAAAATGCCTTCTTATTGAGGACAATTCCTTTGTAGGCAAGTTCTTCTATTCTTAACCATTAAAAAGGAGTTCTTAACAGACTGTATGCTTTGATTAGGCCTCTTCTTTTCCTACTCAGATGTTTAGCACTATTCTTGTTGTCTACAGTTCACTTGCTTGTACTGTATTAAAACTGCAGCGGAAGCTGGCCTGCTGCTGTGATCTGTATCCTTCTAGGAGGCTCTTTTCTCTTGTTTGAAATATTTTAAAGAAAAGCAAACGAAGTAGAAAGCTTATTTTCATGAAGCCATCCAAGTTTTTAATTTTCAGCCTTCAAAAATAAAAAGTTCTGGAATAAATAAAAATTAGTTCAATTATTATGAAGATAAATTAACTGTAAATGAATAATGTTCATATTGTGGGTACCTGCTTTGCAGTAATTTCCTCATTGAAGAACTATAAGCTAGTCAATTTGCATTAGAATGGTTAAGTACTTTAATTCAATTATGGAATTACTATTGGGTGATTAAAGACTGAGAACAAATAAGTCTGAGTTCATTTTAGTTATCTACTAGCTACTACCTACATGTCTTAGCAATAAATTCATACAAAACTGGATGAAACATAGAACAAAATAAAAATTGCACCATAATCTGTGACTGGCTTCTCACTCAACATGTGATTACAGATGAGGAATTGATGCCTAGTATGTGTACAAAGTTTTAGACCAAAGTGAAAAGTCTTCAGGTAACTACTTCATGCTATCTGTTCTGAACCTTTCTTAATCAAATAGGTATTTAGTGACACATGATCACGGGTTTCTCTCCTGGTAAAAGAGGATTTCCTTATAGTTAGACACTCAGCATAGTAAACAACTCACCCTCCTTTAGGAGCTCTGCCCCACCTCTAAACTATTTGATTGTGCTCACTGTAGGAAAAATGGAAGTTACTATATTCTACACAGAGAAGGCTGAAGTAAAAAAATCTCTTCACTTAATGTGCTCATCCTGTCATTTGTCCCTTTTGGCACTCCAAGGTGATTGTTAATTAAAACTACAGTTCTGCAAAGCATTATTGAATCTGGTTAATGGACAACAACTTGCATTGAATGTGCATGTGTGGTTGGCACACTCGTAAAAATCCTTCAACATCACCAAGTTATTGTTCAAATCTTGGCTTGCAGTTGTTCTTTTTGGCACACAGAAGACCACTTGGCTATGGTTAGGAAGCTGGAGTGTTTTGATCACCAATTATAACTCTGCCATAATTGCATTACTAGGCTATTGACTTCTCCCTCACCCCATCTCTTTAGTGGACTCTGTCATTACATCCCTTATAGATTTTGGGGGCATTTTGGGGGCAGCTGACTTTCTATAAATGCTCTGTACAGCACAAGCTATGATGGCCTGAACCTTCTAGGCACACCACAGACCAAACAATAAAAAAGCAGAATTACTAATACTCATTAGCACACAGTTGTGTCCCAAAGATAAAACACAGGACAGTGTATATGTGCATTCAAACCTGGCATACACAGTGTTTTCCATTAAAAGATATTGGCAATTTAAATATTTCTGGTCATTTACTCTTATTGTACCGATCATTTCTAATTTCTCCCAGGCTCTTCCAAGAAAATGATTTAACACACAGTGCAAATCTTCCATGTAAAAAAGACCAGCATTTTTAATTATAGTCGTTTCACAGGATCTAATAGCAATAAGGTTCCCATAAATGTTCAGAATCTAACAAGCTTCACAGCACTTTCGAAAGAGTAGCAATCATTCAGCAGAAATGTTAAAATGCCCTTTATTCCCTTTCTCCATTTCCCAGCAAGCATCCCAGGAGAATCATGAGTTTTAAATTTGCTCAGGCATGGAGGGTTTGTGTGCCCCTTGAGCCTTTGTATTATGATAATGCACACATAAAGGTAAGTTTTATTAATTGGAGCTCTATCCACAGGGGTTACTACAACAAAGGAGGCAGGGGAAAGGGAACTGAATAGAAGGAGGAGTGACCCAACTGAGTAGTGATTCCAAGATCCGAAATTCAAGTCTGATACACTCCCCCTTGAGCCTGCCCTTCCTTACCTGTGCCCTGATTTAATGTGAGCTGTTCCAGGCAGTGTTACTTTTTAATAACTCACTCCAATTTATTGTCTTAAAAAAAATAATCAATACTCCAAACTCTCCTTTGCACTCTAAAAATTGCTCTCAGACAAAACTGTAATTCACTACTGTAGCCTTTGCATACTTTGAGCTCACGCTCTGTGCCTTCCTAACAGTTCTCTCTGCCTTCCTAACACCACAAGCACAGATCTGATAGATTTCTCAGTATTTTCCTCACTGCTGTCAAATTGCACTATATTTCACTCCTCCTTAATTTGTGTCTTTTTATATCTGTGACTCCTATCATTATTGCTTTCTTCTTACATCTTTCCCCACTTTAATAGCTGAAGGATATACAAGGATGTTTTGATGGTGCCAAGTCCCTTCCAATTTTGCTACGACAGCAAACATGACTAAACTTCTGTAGATCCTTTCTCCTGTGCCTTCGTCACCAAAGGTTTTGAGCAGGTGGGGAGGTGAGCTTCTTCACTTTGGGAAACAAAAGCCTGCATGACAAATACCCTCTCCCTTTCTTATCAGTTAACCAGCCTTTAGAGGAAGAAAGGAAGAAAATAAAACGTGGTGGCAGGCTACTTACTCCCCGGCTTCACTACTCATCTACTCAGGAGCCAGCAAACACAGGCTTTGGAAACAATTTGTAAACTCTATTTGTCAGAGGGAATACCGTCATGAAAATGCTCCATATTTACACCAGTAAATTACAAAGGCATCTGCACTGTGCAGGTTGATCTAATTATGTTTTCACACATTTCTAGTGGTTTCAAGTGAGACACCCAGAGAACCCTTGGGACAGAGACTAGAGACAGGCCAAAGGCAGTTAATACTGGGAAGAGCCCTCTCATGTATTGTGTATCAACATAATGTGAAGGGGGGAGAAGGAAATAACTGGTTTAGGTTGGGGACATACAAATAAGTGTTCAGACATACGAATGACAAAACTCAATATAAACATGAAGAATTCAGAAATGTATTTTTAGGTCCTCCCTTCTTCCCTCAATCCCACCACATACAATAGGATTTTTCACTAACTTAAATTCACTGAAAACAAAATTGTAACAAAATTCGGAGAGGTTATTCATTAGGTACCAGGAAAAATTTGCACTGTATGGAAAAATAAGCAGGCTTTGTAATTTTCAATAGGTAAGCTCAGAGTTATATTAAGAAACCACAACAATAACAAAGTCCCTTCTACACCAAGACTACTTGTCTCCAAATTCATTTTGCTATGAAAAACTGAAATGTGGCATTGAGGCAAATCTGAAAGAAAATTTGCTTCCAGTTTCAATCACCAAAGTTATTTGCATGGAACTTCTTCTGTACTTGAGAAAACAAGATATCAAATACCTATATTCTACAAAGATCTCTTTATACCTTCTTTTGTATTAATTCAATAGAATAGCAAAGAGTGGGACCAATACAAAATGAATGCTTTAAACCTTCTGCAGGTTCTTGGGTTGCTGTTTCTGTCTCTGATGCCCAAGCAGAGCCTTTTCACAGTTAAAAATGAAATCACTTATGAAGCTTTTTCCTTGTTTTTTCTACTGGAAACTCATTCTCAACCTAAGGGGCACAAGTGAAGTGTAGCGAAAATAAATTCTTAGGATCTGATAGCTGATAGCTGTAGTTTTTAAGATGTGCTTTGATAGGAATGGTGAAAAGCATACACTGACTTCAGGAAATGCAAGCAAAATTGAAGAAGGCATGAAATAGGCCTCTCTGCCATTCTGCTGTGTGCTGGCCCACATGTTCTGGGTATCCCCAAAGCTGGCTCTGAGCAGAAAATGTTCCGAGCAGCCAGTAACTCTTGTGGATCATGATACAGGAAAGGGAACTGGGTGCTTTTCAGATCCCTGTCTTTTGCAATAGTTGATCAGTCTTGGTCTCTTCCCTCCATTACATTACTAGGGCGTTACGTGTCTCGGAAACAGACTTCATGTTGTACAGCTATGAGGGCTGGTAAATAAATCTGACAGCACCAAAGCAGAGCTTGAATCAGGCATGTCTCTCATTCCACTAACAGTTATGGCAAAGGTACTGTTTTACATATCATGCTCACACATACACATCTCGAGAGCATTTGAGCATCATGGTCTTCTGTATATTCATTGTGTCACAAAGCAAAGTCTTTCTATTGAACAGTATGTCCCCACTTAGCAGACACCCTACCAATCCATTTGGAAAGCAAGTATTCATAGGTTGTCATGAAGCCTTCCCATACCTGACAAATATTGTAAAAAGAGTAATTTAGTAACAAAAAGGCTTGCAGAGTTGATACCTTCTCAGGTAGCTCTAATACTGCTGGCCCTCCTGGCTACCTCCTTGCTTCAGTAGAAAGCAATAAACAACATTCTATTCCCTAATCTGACAAGTAAGGGCAAATTGACTTGGAGAGTTTAATTAGTTCAAAAAAACCACAAAACCCCCAAACTAATGCCATTGGTTGCCATAGTAATACATTCTCATTAGATGGAACAGAATTGGCAGTATTGGAGAAACAGTCTATCTTTGTAACTGCTGGTCTTACAATAAAGTACAATTATTAACCATAAATGCTTCTTCCTGTTTAGAACTGGAAATGCATCAGTCGGTACTATACTCAAGGACTGCTTCTGATCCACAGCCATAGAAATTTGTGTGCTTACGGTCCTACAGGCTGCTGCTATGGCAGTGGGAAATAATACAGCTCAAATGCTACTGCTTGCATAGTGTGTGACAACAATGGGGGGTTTGCAGAATTGCGAATGGCTCATTGTAACAAGTGTGCAACGTTTGATTACTCTGAGAATTATTCGTATGTATGTCCTGATCTTAGTCTTTCCTGAACACTTGCTTAGAACAAATTAAACCAACCAGTGACTGCAAATGCTTTATTGATGGAAGTAGTAAATAAAGCCAACCAGCCACTGAACAGGCAGTTTGGAGCCTAACCAGTTATTGCCGAAGGTGAAGGCAAGGTCCGATCTTTTGCTTTCATGAATGTGGTATCCTCACTTGCTTTTCCAAGTTTTGCTCTGCTTCTGGCTCTTCATATTCCTTCTCTCCTTTTCTCTCAGGAGTAGAGCTTAGGTAAAGAAAAGCATCTATATTTTTGCTGGCTTAAGGTAGGTCTTGATTTATGCCACTTAATTAATGTTTACTCCAGAAGCTTTAATTTTGAGGAAACATTAGAACATTCCAGTGATAACATTCTCTGCCTTTCTTTTGCTACTTTAAACTGATGCCAAAGACATCAAAAGCCACAAATTAAAGAATCTCTTCTCAAACTAAGATGTATTCATGCACAAGTAGCATGCCAGAAAACTGTTGAAGACTTTGAAGCTATAAACAAATTCTCACTTAATAATCAGGTCCTCTGTCACACACATGTTGTACATTAAGCATTTATGCTGAATTTTGGCAGGGGTCTGTAATGACAGGCATTAGGTGCATTAGGTCAAACAATCCAATTCTCCTCAAGAAAATTTTGCAGTCAGTTTTGCCGTCTGGCAAGACTAGAACCTCTCGAGCATTTTCTGAGGCAGATTTATTCTATTATTTACTGGATACCAGAAGAACTGAAAAGAAAATGGTACGAGACATTTGAAGCATCCAAAAAAAGAAACATCAAAACAAAAAAATACCCTCAAATTATCAGTCAAACCTTCATAGCTTAATAATTTTAAAGCTAATAATTAAAATGGAGTTGCATAATGAACCTCAGACCTTGAAAGAAAAATACCAAATTTAAATAAGGTGAACAATGAGTTCTTTAATAGCACCCATGCTACTCTATTTTACAAATCTAAAACAAAATCAAGACTAGATCAGAGCTGCAAAGAAACAGAACAGAGATTCTGCTCAGAATGCTATACTCCACAAAACTGTTTCAGGAGAAAAGAAATATTTATGTTAAGTGAAGTAGGATTTATTTTTAAGCTTCTAAATGATGTATTTTTTCATGGCATAATAAGGACGTACAGTATTTTCTTCTTTACAAACTCCTGACAAGCTAAAAAGATACAACTAACCCAAGATTAATATTACAGTCCTCTCTTTCAACTAACATTTCCCAAAATGATATTTTGCTGTTAAAAATTCATCTGATAGTGCTGAGTCCTCGTCCTTATCAAACAACACATGGGGATTTAACACAGCTGGAGTATTTTCCCTTGCTATTATCTCTGGATGTTTGTATTCTAATTACCAAATGAAAGAACATATGTATAATGAATATATGGCATAAGTTGCCCCCCAGCCTCCACAAATGCACAACAGAGCATTTTATGTGGATTTTTTTGAGCTTTTACATTTTTATTCTGAAGTGTTGAAATTGTTTTACAAAGTATATACATTTCCCCCAATTTACCACTGACATAATGGTTGGAACTAGATGATCTTAATGGTCCTTTCCAACCAAAACCATTCTATGATTCCATGATATACTTGGAAAAAGTTGCAGGACAAAGGTTATGGAGCAGTTTTCTACATGAGCTTAGAATGGATCTGGGTAACCTGAGCCCCACTCTAATGGCATAAACAAAAACTGATGAGTGGACCTGGAATTAGAGGCCTATATTAGAACACATGGGGCAGCAGCTGTAAACCAGATCAGCTATGCCAGTGCAATGTGCATTTCGCTTCCACCAACTGCTGTATTTCATGAAGAAGGGACTGCAGTCACAGCTGCAGTAAATCACTACCTCCAATGCAGCCCATTTATAACAGTGGGAAACCAGCTCTGAATATTTCTGTTCTATTAAAAATCTGCTATAACGAGCTGCATAGAGGAAGACTGATGCATCAAATACATTTTGGTTTCCTTTCTCTTTGGACTGATGTGCAAGAAATAGATCAGCTCTCATCAGCTGGATCAGTGCGATCAGATGACAGAAGTACAGCAGCCTCTGGGCAAGTAACTATCTGCCATATGTCAGTATAAATGGTACCACCTACCCAGGACTCCTCAGTAGCCTCCCATCAACCAGCTACCTATTTAAACTCTAAGTTCTTTGTAGAGGGTTTGATCATTCACATGCATCCCTGTTATCTCTCCTAGGGCAAGAGCAGGCCACAGAAACAGCATGCTGCTCTCACACTCTTCCCCAGCTCTGTTGTGAGCCCTTGCTCCCCTGAGCTACCAGCAAGTGGAGAAGTACTAGATCACAGTGACATATGGACCATGTCTGACATCTATTTTCCAGAAATCAATATGGATGGTATTAAGAACCCAGGCAGAATGGGGTAATAACATGCAGTGAGACTCTGGAGAAGGAAGAATAAAAGGAAAATATATGGAGGTCACAGGTGGGTATTGGAGAAGGGCCACCCAGAGATCAAATAGGGCCCTTGCCCAAAGTACTCACTAGTGAAGATTTACAAGCACAGTTCAAATGCAACATAGTAAGCAGTGAAATCATGAGATGGTGGCTTTCAACACAAACCTGTCAGTGCCCTATTTATGTTCAGCTGTTTTGAGCTTCAAGGTGTGGAAATAATTGAGAAATTTTATGGCCTACTGTGTAAGCATAAAATCTGGATTGTTCATACCAATTTGTGGCATTACAGAGGGGGGCTGTGGAAGAAAGAAATATTTGGTTTAAGATTAAGCAACTAGCTTATATTCTGGGAAAACAAACAAAAATCACCAAACCCCAACTTTCATTGTATTGTTTTCACTCATTGTGATAATCCAGATCCTTTAGATTTTTCTAAAAGAAAGAAAATACTTGCATCTTAGAACTGGGGTTTGGAAACACGAGTTTTGCTTTTGTTGTGTCAATACATTTCTGAAGAGCTGTAAGCAAGCATGCCTGCAGGTGAGGATTTTGCAGCTTTGCTTGCCAATGTGCAAGCAGACCAAGTAAACATTTCCAATTGTTTTTCAGGAGCTGACCTGGGGATCCTAATGGTGAGAACACATTCAAGGTATAAAATTATGCCCTAAATTAATGGCTTTGAAATGTTCTCCACCATCAAATTAAAAAGAAAATCATAACAGTGTATACAACAGCCAAGAGATTTCCTGTGGAAAGCATTACTCTCTTATTTGTCATCCAGCATTGAGAAGAAACCTCTCTGGATTTTGCTTTTTTATGAAGAGTAAGAAAGAGCTTGTCATACTGGCGCAGTGTTGAAAAACAAAATGGATATTGGATTGTTCCTTTAACTCAAAGGATGAGCAGATAATCATGCAGCAGTTATCACTGAAGGGCAGAGGAAGCAATCAATAATGTTTTCCCATGTGTGCCATTTTTCTCATTGCCTCACAGGACAAAACCACATCTCCAAAACCATGAAACATGGAGAAAATTCACCTCTGCACACAAGGCCAGTGTTAAGACCCATTAGCTTCTATTGCCCTGCTTTAGAGATCTGAACTCATATACTAATTTCTCTGCATGGAAGCAAGTTTCATGCAGCAGACACTGTTTACCCTTAAGCGAGAGCAGAGTACAGGCTTCAGGATTTCACCATTAACACTGTTTATGTAGGAAAAGGTAACAATGTTCAATAGCTATTGTTAAAAAAGAAAAAAGCCAAACCCACACAAATCCAAAGAACAAAAACCCCATGTAAACCATGACTTGCAAGATAGGAATAGTCAGTTTTTCTTAGATGCATTATTCTGCTTACCTTTTATTTCTTATTCTTTCTCTACTTCCCTACTTCCTCAAATCCAGATAGATTTATTCCTGGTGCTAACAAAATTCACCTAATTATTCCGAATTAAAAACAGGGGGGAGGAAGATCAAGGAAGGGAGATGAAAACATCTAAAGAGAGGCTGCAAGTGGTAAATATCCTTCATATTTAATTAATAACAACTGGGATTCTTAAAGACCTGGAATTGATTTCTATGGGTTTCATAGCATGCTCTGTATTTTTCAAAGGAAGCAAAGAACCTATGTCAGGTTTTGAATTCGAGTCTTAATAATAATTCATTAATAAAAGTGCAATTCATTGTTTGACAGCTACAGTAAAGGAGAAGTATGTCCAAGCCACATGCAGTCCAACAAATACACCTTCTCTCTCCCCCCCAAAATCTGTATCAATCCAAAACCCCAAGTTTCAGAGTTTAGCAAAACCTGTAGTAGATTTCCTTTACGAATGAAAAACAACATTTGGCAAAATGTCAGAATTTTGCTTTTTGCTGCTGCTTTGAGGATTGCAACAATACAGGTATTTTCTTGAAGTGTCAACTTAATTAATTTCACAGTTCTTTTCACACTTTCCCTTGTTGCCAGCAGCCCTTGTACTTGAGCAAAACAAACACTGAACTCCTAGAATGAAAGGCTGTTATTTTTTGTTTCTACTTTTAAAAAGCAGCAAACAAATAAACTATCAATTCAAATGCTTAAAAAACCCAAAAGAAGTAATGTAGTGAATGTCTAAGTGCCACTTGTACAGCCACCTGGGCCACCCTCATCACACCCCGGCTCCTCAGGCTCACACTTCCACTATTCTGACTGATTTCAGCCTCTTGTCTCTGAGCCCAAGGAGAAGCAAACCACATTTGCACACAAAGCACAAATAATCTCATACAACTCTTAGTGGCCTGTACAGAATCCCATAAAGAAGGGCTTCTTATTTTGAAAGCTGTAAGAAAGATAATGAGGGAAAGATAATGAGGGATAGAATTCAGTCTGTTTTAATTAAACTGAAAAGTTCTTTTTGATGAGTGGCTGTTCCACTCATATCATTATGGAGAAACCCTGTACTTTGATGTTGAAATGAGAGAGACTACATTGTCATGCAAGAGATGGAGACCATGTATATTCATCATGTGCTCTATAGTGACAAAATCCTTAACTGCAGAAATTATTCTACCAAAACAACCATTCCAGGTAAAATTACAGATTCAGAGATGAGTTAACCCACAGAAATCTGCACTTTCCAGATGAAGAACAGTTCCACAGCATGATGCAGGCACTCCAGGTAATGCATTTTGCCCCTGTAGAAATACCTTACTGCTGGACAAACTAAGGCACCTTCCCCTCAGTCTTCAGGCAAGCAACTAAATGCAGTCTATTCATTTAAGCATAGCAGTACCAACATGATGTGCCTGATGTTTATGCCTTTTTCTGACAGCTTATTCATCTCCTGTGATTCAAAGATTCAAAGCTGCTGAAAACAAGAAGGTAGCTGCATCTTGCTATTTGCTCAGCTAATAAGTGTTCAAAACAGTGTTCAAGTCTCTTTGGTTCATCCTTTGCTTACCTTCCATTTAGGCAAAATTAAGGCTACATATTCTCTTCTTTGCAAACCCTGCCTACCAGCTCCTTTGGCCACAGCATTACAGTACACAAGAACACAATAGTACTTTGCTTGTCAGTAGTATTCTTGCCCTAATACCAGATAAAAGATGCACACTCCAGATGAAATAAAGCTTCCCTCCCCCTCTACTTTTGCTCAAATTTGCTATCTGTGAATGTATGCCATCATCAATAAGATTCTGGCTGATGTAAAGGGACCTTCTCTGATAGAAGCCAAAGGCCATGTCTCTGAAGGCCACTAGCAGTACTAACATTACCAATACAGTCTGTTCAGCTGAGCTTTAACGTCATTAGTGTCACACAAGGTCACAGAGCAGCACAGCGTGTGCCCAGAGTTCAGAAAGGAAAGTGTTTTACAAAACCTGTAGGCGGTAACTTCTTCACATGTCAAACTGTTCAATAACTGAGGTTTCCTATCCAAACATAAAGCATATACACACACAACTAGAAGCTCATTTTGATTGCTAAGATCATTTTGTTCAAGAAAAAATTCTTGAGATACCCAGCAAATAAGTGAAATTTTGCTCTTGCTTTCTCTTGCTAGACAAAAAAAAAGGTAGATTCAAGTACATGTTACAGATGTATGTAATTTTTGTTGGGAATTCCAGCGTGACTTTTTCCCAGAGTTCTGAAAATCTTACATTGGTGATGTTTTGGCCTTTTCTTTTTCCCCTTCCAAATCAAACACTGCATTTTTCCTTGAGCTTGTATGTTAAACTTCAAGAACCTATTTTTTTAAGTTAAAAGCTTGTAAGTTTTTCAATTTTAAAAGCTTTGATCCAAATCTAATTTAATGACATGCTAAACACTTAGACTAAATCTTATAAATGCAAACATTAACAAAAAAACCCAACCCTCAGCACCTGTTCTAGGTTGTAACACAGCTACCTATATCCACCCCCTTATCAAATTCTTCACAAACAAGTCTCCATTTAAAGTGAAAGAGAGAGACTGAATTCACCTCACCTGAGACATCTCAATTATTTAATTAAAAATCATCTTTGGGCATGCTAATCCTGACTTAGGTTTAATTTTGAATCTCAGAAGAAAGTGATTACTAACACAAGCAAATGAACATTCTGCACTGCTATGGTACCTCAAGTGTATTTATAAACAGTAAGGTATTATTAAAAAATAAAGAGCTTCCCCAGCTCAGACTAAGTACGCAATTCCAGCTGATTACAAACCTCTGCCATCATCACAAACTCAACAAGGGAGATTGCTGAACCAGTACCAAGAATTATTCTGGTCCTCAAACCATGAGATAAAAGCTGCTGTTCCTTTCCTCCAGGCCCACACATCAATCCTGGGATTTAACCTTTGTCTTTGACTGGTGGAAGGATAACTACTGAGATTTGGTTCGGAGTTTGACAGGGAAACACAGAAGAGTAGCTCAGCATAACAATGCAGCAGGAATAACTAGGCAAAGAATCCAGTCTATGTTCCTTTCTTTTCTTTGTGCAAGTGTGGCAGTAACTCCTTAGATACGTCCTAGATGCTTTATAGGCACTGACTGCTGCTGTTATTTGATGGAGGAGAACTGCAATTAAAAATGGGATTTTAATTATTAAAAAAATAAACCGCACAACTTTTAAACACCATTTTTCCATCTTTACCATTAAAAATTTTATCTTCGTGCAAAATTTAATTACTATCAAAAATTGCAATAGCCATGCCAATCTGGTCAGTTAGCTTCAAAAAGGGAAGAGTTTCTTATTTCTTCTTGGCTATTTCTTCAAGGTATAATTAAGGCTATGAAAGATGCTAGTGTCATAGGGAATAAAAACTGAGCGTACTTGAAGGTCAAATCCTCTTCTCTGAAGATAAAACCCTTTAGAGCCAAAATGTCTGGACTTTTTTTTTGCCCCTCCCCCCCTTTTTTTTTACAATCCATTGCTCTGAGGTGGTCTGAGGGATGAAACAATCCATTTTAAAACATTTTCTGGCATTATTTTTCACTCACATACATTAACATAATCTGGTTTGATCACAGCCCCAGAAATTTACAGTTCTGAACAGTACTTCTAATGCCTTGACTCAGAAAGGATCTTCTTGTCAGCGTTTTCCTTCCTTTGCAAGGGCAATGTAAGAACAAAGCCTGTTACCCTGAAACTGTTTTCCTTTCCTGTGATTAAATGCAACGCCACACAGCAAGAAAGGGGAATAGAAAAGAGTATCTGGCCGCACACCATTATACAGCTCTTTTGGGAGGTAAGCCATGATCAAGTGTCCCCTGGTCTGAGGTGACCCCTCCAGTTTGATTCCCCTTCTCCCGAGGTCAGGGGAATCAAAAGCCCACCCAGTCACTCCTGAACAAAACCCTGCTTATTATCACACCTCCAACACAGCAAGCAGCCTGCAAACCTGTTACAACTGGAATTATCTCCAGCACAGTAAGCTGAACTCATTAGTTATTTATTGCCTGAGCATATATGTGGACAATTAGCACATGATTTGAGGTTTTCTAGGCATGAGGCTGCTCTGATAGATGCCCCTAGTCTTGATTAAATCTCTTCCTCAGATCTCACAGCAGCATATCATCTGAGAGAATTCCAGGCTCTGCCAATACCAGGTTGCTCTCTCACAGCCTGGAACCATCACAAATGTTTGTTTGTTTATCTGAGGAGGATTTTTTTTCCCTTTTTTCCTGAATCTTTGACTAAATGTTGCCTTGCAACCAAAACACCGGCAAAAACATGAATGTGACTGCAGGGGATCAAAATGGGTATCACACGACGCATTAAAATAGCATTATGAACAGAGACATGCACAAGTTTCGGAAAGGAAGATAAATGCATCTGCACGCTAGAAAACTGAATTGAGTGCATGAAGCGTATTCGGACTGCTCTATCCTCCACACCATGGAAAGCACACAGGAGCTGTTGTAACATACCCAGTCTGTGAGCTCAGATTTTCAGCCTCCTACTTCTCAGTGCTTCACCTGAAAGCATCCCAGATCAAGGAAAAGCTGCTGTCAGCCATCACTGTGCCAGCACCGCTTCCTGCAGAGTGAAGAGCCTCCAGGTCTGTCCTCAGTGATGGCGGCTCACCTCCGAGAAGCCGCCTGGCTCAACAGAAGCCTCCCTACCACTGTCCCTTTCACAGTGCATGTGCAGGACTCTGCCTCCAGCCCCTGAGAGAGACCCTGCTCCCAGTTCTCATCAAGGAGGCATTACCTTCCCTCAGCGTTCCCGCCATTTGCCCGCTCCAGCCCTCTGTTCCAGAAGCTTCCGCAGCGAGGCCGTACCTCCGCACCCTGAGGCGGCAGCGCTGTGGTACCGCAGCATGGCGTCCCTCACAGCGACACAGGCACCGGGTGGCTGCACACCCATCAGGTAATTGTAGAATGGTTTGGGGTGGAGGGGACCTTAAAGCTTATCCAGTTCCAACCCCCTGCCACGGGCAGGGACACCTTCCACTAGAGCAGGTTGCTCCAAGCCCCTGTGTCCAAGCTGGCCTTGAACACTGGCAAGGATGGGGCAGCCACAGCTTCTCTGGGCACCCTGTGCCAGTGCCTCAGCACCCTCACAGGGAATAACTTCTCCCTTATATCTGGTGTAAATGTCTCCTCTGTCAGTTTAAAGCCATTTCCCCTTGGGCAGCACACGGGTGGAGGGGCTGCACAGCGCCCTGCTGCCCGCACAGATGGCTCCTCCATCGTGAGGAGAAAGCCCTCAGGTTTCTGAGTGCTTGTGGTCCCCGGAGTGGGGTTCAGTCCCCCCCTTTACCCTTAAGGTACACCGGTTTTTCAGGCTCGAGGGCAGGCAGATGGCAGCAGCGGGGTTTAACGAGGTATTGATTTTGCAGATGGCGGCAGTGGTGGGTTGCTGGTTCCTGCCTGCGGCGCCCAGATTCAGCCGCTCGTTGTAAACGAGATCGTCACATTTTATGCGTTGTGCTTGGCAAGGTCACAGCTCCCTGAAGTCTGCAAGCTGTATTGTCATCCCCTCCATCCCTTGATTCACTAAATGCCTGTTAGCTGAGTGGCCTCTGGCAACAAATTAAAACCAGTGGGATAAAGTGGACCCTAATCTCTGACTTGCAGAGCGGGCAGTTCTGTACAGACATTTATTTAAGAGTTTTCTGCTCCCATAAAATATCCGAGTCCTTACTGATTCTCTCTCCACGCTGCTTGTTTTTCTTACTGTTGGTGCTTTGCCTAAGGATATAGTGTCCCAGGAATAAAGTGTCCCAGGGGCCACCTGAGGCCCCCCATTCCTGTGGCTCACCAAGTGTTGATCCCGCAGACTCTCCCTGAGTGCCAGGACCAGCATGATGAGCACTTGGGATAAGGGGCATTAGGCCTCTGGGGAGATTTAATTCAGAATCCCCTCAGTGGTTTTTGGGCACGTCCAGAAGTTGTAGTGGAAAGTAGCTTCATTATTCATCTGGAAACTGCTAGGTCTCACATAGAGGCCTTTCTTTCACCTGCTGCACTGGACTGGTTCAGCTGGCAGGCATCTCCACAGCACAGGAGGTACAGAAGAGCTGTTCTCACCTTCCCTGCATCCCAGTCTTGCCCATAGATGGGCTAAAGAGCCTACCTTGGGTACCACCAAGAGACAGAGGGACTTAAGGCAATTACCATTACCTAAATCCTTCGGTGGATATAGATTTGATAAAGGCATCCTTGACAGAGCCTGACTTCCAGGGTCCAGTCCAACACCTCCACGTCACCCCAAACTCCCATCACAAAATATTACCTCTCAGCATCTTAATAAATACACTTCTTTCTCTCCTTGGACAGATCCCTTATTACATTTCAGGGTCTAGCTTGGAGAGGACAGGTTCATTTGCTAATACATGAATCATTATTGCTTTGAGCCTCTGAGCTAGCATTTTTATGAGTACGTTTCAAAATGTATTTGATTGCTGTTAGAAATCATTCTGGCTCACGCTCGACAAGCAGGCCAACCTAAGCCAATATGCTCTGCCTGGCACCGTGGAAGGATGCTGGGAGAATTTAATTGCTAACTGCAAGTTACTGTGCATATGGTGAATTTTAAATGTACTATTTCTCCTTTTTTCTTGCCTCATAGATAAAAACACCCAGTTGTTTAGCTTATTAAGATTTCTATCTAACAGTTCTGATAAAATTGTTTCAGATTGTACACCCTATGGAGAACAGCATGCTGTCTTTTCCCATCCTTGAGCTGCTGCAGACCATAAATGCCATCGAAGCCAAAGTGAGTCCTCTTTGCCCTTGTAAGCCTGGGCTACACGTTAAGAGATTAGCATTACTTCATGTAAGAAAGGTTTTAGAAAAACATTTGGTTTATGTGATAAGATACAACAAACATCACTAGAACAGAACTTCTTAGTTCTGGTGGCAAGAGATTCACCCTTGAGGAAGGGAGGGAGAGAGTACAGAAGTATACACTGTAGAAGAACATATAGATAAAATCTATTCTTCTCTTTTCTCTACTATTATGGCGGTGCTGATGCTCTTCTACTGTTTGGCTTCTATACACTTTCATGACATGAAAGCTCCATTATGTATGTCATACTAATTTATACACACAGGGTAAATCAGAACCCTATATTGAATCTGATTTCATCAGCACATTAACAAGAAGAGGAGGATGATGATTTTTCAGCATGTCTCTTATTAAAGCCCACGGAAAATTAAACTCTTGCATGCTTCTACTTGCACCCAATATTCGTTACAACAAATTAACTAAAATGCCTTGAGTCCCACTGTGTGCATATTACCATGAGCATTTTCCCCTGTGGAATATATAGTGTGCATCACACTCCTCACTGTCCACCAGCTCACTTTCATCTCCTGGACATCTCAGCAATGCAGTCTGATCTCCCTTGTTAGGAACCTGACACCATAACTTTTAGTAGAACCCAAATGCCAGACCCACAAAGCAGCAGCATACCAGCTCAGCCAAGCTTTGGGTGCAGTAGAAACAGGGAAAATATGAAGAGAAAGTAGGAGAATTTGAGAAAGTACCTTTCTCCAGGTGATAAAATAATACATAGCTTTACAGTTCAGCTCCTTTCCCTTGTCTTTCCATAAAACGGGCATCCTGGTGCATAAAGCCTCCTTTAGGGCAAACTTTTTCCACACTCCTGCCTTAGATACATCTTCTTACCTGTAAGAGCTGCATTCTTACAGAGATGGAAAAAAATCATTAAATACACCTGGAAATCTCCCTTTTTTGATGGATTTATATCTCTCCTTTGTCTAAATTCCAGTGCTAATCTGCTTTATTTGTGAAGTTTTTATCTTGAGGAATTCAGATTGGAGGGCTGGATATAAAGAGTGTTACTTGAATTTACTGTAGAACAGAGAAACTGCTGTGGATGGTGAAAAGAAAGACTGAAAATCTGGAGTAATGATGCCAGAAATAGAATCATAAAAACTGATTTAGTATCAGCTTCCAGAGAAGCATCTGCTGACTTCCACCTTAAGATAAAACTGAAGCTGCTCCTGAAAAGCCCACTCTCCCTAAATGTCAGTCCTCTTAGGAGGAGGATTTGATAACATGCTGTTTGAAGAAGAATACCACTGAAGTAGAAATGACCTGAAATAAATTTACTGTGCAATTGCGGAGTAGTTGTTCTGGAGGCCAGCAAGTTACCATTATGCTTAATTGTGAGTCTGGGAGGCACTTTCTCATCCATCATGTTGCTTTCAATTACATCTAATTTCCCCATAGCTTACCCTTATCTGCTCAGCATTAAATCCCACAAGTCCACTGAGGATCATGAGCCACTTTTCCGTGCATGTATGAATAAAGGAGGAAGTATATCTGTGATGGCTTCATGATACCTCTGTTTTGTTACAGACCTCAGTGGTAAGTGGCTTTAGATGCTGAACTCAAATTTTGGAGAGAAAAATGGAAAGGAAGAGGAAAAAGAAGAGAGCTCTTTGCTCTTGGCACCTCTTTTCCCTCCAGACAGAGCCATGAGTGATGAGCAGCTTGACATTCTCCTCAGTTAAGTAAGTGTTTAAAACGGGCTAGGATAAATTCAGTCCTTATCCTGCCTGTACTCAGTTCCTCCTGTTTGTGAGGTAGAAGATCCTTACAAAGATACTGCAGGAACAGGTTCATTAGTGTTTGTGACACATGCAGCTATATAACAGTGAGTCATGTTGGTACTAGGAAATTCTGTGGGTACTGTGATATGTTTCTGATTACTTTTGTGTCTCTGGATTTTAATTCTCACTATGAAATGCTTCAAGGAACTGGAGTATACATTTTAAAACAAAAATTACAAGCAACAGCTTATTTCTTATGCTTGCCACTTCAACAGTTCTTTGATTCTCATGTTTACAAAGCCAGACCAAACCCTAAAATCTGTATTTTATCTTTTTCCTCAGTGCTGTGATTTGCCAAATTTGATACCTTCTGGTCCTTGTGAGCGCATTAGACCACCACATTTTCATTAATTCCTCAGGCCTGGCACAAATTAACTAATTAGGAGCTTTCTTTGTCTAGTCAGCCAGCATTTTCCTGCTTGTCTGGGATGAATCTTCTGCTGGTGTGCAAAAGAACAATTCTGTGAGACATGAAGCTGTGTGCACTTACCTCAGACTAAATTTTTGGCCACATTTATCAATGTATTTCAAAAAGAAAAGAAAGAAAAAAAAATCCGCCCTAAAAGTCTGTTGGTTTGCCTTGTGCTCAGGCAAAGAAGTTAAGAAAGTACTTCAAAAAACTTAGAATTGAAAGATTTTCAGTAGGTTTAATAGTTACAGAGGTCCCTTCTTCTAAATCCAGCGATGTATAGAACAGCCTTGTGTCATTCTGACCTGATGGAGAGCAAAAAGGGTCTTTCTCTGTTTCAGAGTTAAGAAAGGAGCTTTGGCTCCAGCATCAAAACATTAAGCAGGCTCCTAAGAGATGAAAAGTGTCCTGACTTTTTTCTTATAAGGTGGAACACAACACAAATCCCTCACTGCCCCTCAGGAGCCTACTGAAGCTTTGAACTTCATTTCTGTTCAGGAAAAGAAAGCGGCACAACGCAGTATCCTTGGCCTCAGTTTTGTGATAGCTTGAGACTGGGAGGGAAACACATGGCTTGAGCATGCTAGGATGTATTCCAAGTACTTAAACAAAAGCTCCAACAGGATAACTCAAAATGTATCTTTCCAAAGAGCAAAGAAAAACATTTTCAGAATACCTGTATCACTGTAATGAGCCTATGCTCAAGAGTGACTCAAAATTACCTATACCATGCAAAAAGAGAAAACCTGGATCCAAAGTTATTTAGGTTCAGATTCACAAGAATATTTAACTTCTTACTGAGCTGAGACTCCGCTGATCTGCTTGACTTGCATTTGCATCTTTGATGTAGATTCTCTTCTTGTAAGTCTCAGCCTTTTGGTCAGCAAGATGAGAACATGCAATGTTTGCCCAGCCTAGACATCCCTTGCAGAGAGAGAGTGGCCAGCCAGATCAGAACCTCATTTACCCAGAATCATCCTGAACAGGCCAAACATCTTGCTAATTGCTTTTCAGTACAAAACCATTACCCTTGCAATGAAAATAGCAGTTTCTTCAGTTTAAACAAATAATTTTGCTGTTTAATTTCCTCCTTCTTGCTGATAGGTGGCACCATTTTCTGCACAGAATGTCAGACAACACTTGAAGTACATGGAAAATTTCAATGGGTTTTGGCAAACGTGTCGCTGCTAACACGCCACAGCAGAAACCAGTGTGTGCTTTGGAGCGCTGTCAACAGATTAGACAGATTTCAGTGTAATAAACTGCAAAAGCAGAAAAATCTTTCCTGAATCCTGATTAAAATCTCTTTAGTAAAGCTCAGTGATTCACATGAAGAACCCAGGGCCATTACTAATTGGAAGGCTCCTTGTTCCAATGCAGGTCATCTGTGTTAGCACCACACCTGAAAATAAGTTCTACAATTACATTAGGGTAGTAAGATAATAAAATAACATGAGAACAGCCTAGAAGGGAAGTTGGATAATATGGGAAAGCAGTAAAGGTGAGCTTATGATAAGCAGAACAAAGTCCAGAAAAATACTGTGCTAAACTTGTATGAAAAGGGCTGTTTTCTTTGCTGGTGCTTAGGATTGTAGTTGGTTTTAGGCACTGAAATAAGTTCTTGGGTTTGTTCACAAGTTAGGAGTGTTCTATAAATTCTAGCATAGATGGGGCTGTTGGTTTGCTTTTACCTCAACATTACAGACAGGAATATAGACCTTAATCCTTATTTTCTTGTTTTAAATTCTAAACTAACCAGTCAGGATACAAAGGCAAGCCTGACTAACACAGGCACTCAACTACATTACAGTAACAACAGATAGCCAAAATAAAATGATCAAGCAATGCATAGGCTGACAAATTATTATCACTGCTACATCATGCTCAGGCACATATTCATGATTCACAGTTGATTAATGATGATTTATTGATCAAAGAAGAGGGGTGGCTACATTCATGATACACATTCTTTAGTGAAAACATCTGAGACTTAAGGGAACTTCTGTAGTACAGATGTCGGATGCAGAACTGCTGACAAAATACTTATATGAACCTAATTTTGGTAGATATTATTCACAGAACATTCATTCTAGCAAGCATATAGTACCTTTAAAGGTGACATCTGTCCTTCTAAGAAATGCTGGCTTGATTTTAATAGGAAATTAAGTCCAAAGAAAACCTTGGCTGGCAACAGAGCAGTGTTTTCACAGAGAGTCCTTAGTGTGGATTTAAAAGAAATGCCTCACCCTAAAAAGACTGATCCTGGAGATAGAGCTAAATTTGCCAAAGCTGTTTTATGCTGTTCCTTCTGAGGCTAGCTGCATTGTCGCCCACCTGAAGACTACAGCCGACCCACCCTACTTCTTCTGTTTAAATCAGGGAGTCAGTCAAACAGCTGCTCTTCCACTTGTGTAGTCACTGTCCTTGTAGAAGGCAGGAAGCTTGTGCACTGAGGTCTCACCCAGTTTGTTTCACTGAACCAGAGGTGTGCAAGAGAGTCAGGAACATGGAAGCATGTCCCAGTCCAGTCATGCAACTGTAGTACATGGGTGGTGCCCTATGGTCTCTTCCTAGCAGAAGTGGCAGGGCAAGGATATATTTCTAGCAGAATGAAAGGTGTCAGATACTATCTCAGATGCTCTGTGCTCTTTGATCGCAACCTACAAACTTTGTGCCTATACACTAATGGGGGAGAAACAGTTTGAGATTCAAAGTCAGTGTTAAAACTAGTAATGTGTGTTTTATACTGCTGAGCAGTTCAGGAACCCAATCAGTTCTCACTGTGCCATCTCCCAGTCCAATACATGACACAGAACTTCTGCTTGTGCTTTTAGGAAGTTGTTTGCTAGCAGTACAAAAAAGCCCATGACAGTCACTTCTGAAATACATTTTAAAAGAGGGTGACAGAGGTCAAACTGAGAAGGGTGTTAAAAAAAGAGTTGGCAGAAGTTATTTACAGTTTTTCACTATAAAAGAACTACAGGGCATCCTACGGAGTGAAAAGCAGAGACTGTGACTTGCAGCAACAGTGCTATTTATTACAACAGGATGTTGTGACATCCAGAGGTATAAGTGGATTAGATACATACAGGCCCACAGTAGTTATTAAATCTAATGGTTAGATTGGTGTGTATAGCCTCTAGCTTGGGAAGTCCTTACCTTTTGAAACTAGGAAGAGATGTATGATGAAAGGATCATTCTAGATTTCCCATGTCTCCTATTTCATTCTTTTAACCATCAGTTATTGACTATTTTTAATGATGAGGTGTTGGGCTGTGTGGACTTCTGGAAGAAGTATGACAGTATAAGAGGGAGTTCCTAAGCACTTCATATCCCCTTTCTATTGCCTTTGGGAAGAGAAAAGTGCTTTTGGAAGCAAAAAAGAAAATCAAGTCAATAGCAACATCATCAGTAGCAACAGACCAGGTCTGTAGCTGATAAAAATTACTGTAGCACCCACCATTTCCTTGACTGCAGCAGAGCAACGTCATTTCATATCACCTGCAAGTCCAGCCTCTCTGCTGATACAGGTCAGGTCACAGGGTGTGGGATATCCTTCAGTCCTTTGCATTAACTAGACAATTTGGGAAGTGCACACTGTTCTGTTTCTTTGGTTGTGTTCTTTAGAACAGTAACAATACATCAACGACAGATCACTTGTGCTCTTACACATCTGAATTGCTAAACCAGAGCTCCAATGCAAAGCTGCTAGGAAGAGAATGCTTTCATCAGCAGCTTCCCAGCTGTGGTTTCATGGTGTATTTTTCCATTCCAGGAATGGTGATTCCAAGGTCAGATTTTTTTTATGGGGATTGTTTTAATCTATGTTTGAATGTTTCTTGTGGAGTACTTACTAGTCCTGGTGGGACCATACAAGAAGAGAGCTTGTACTGCTGTGTGGATTGGTACCTGCAAGCATTACGCAAGTACATCTTTGTACTGGGATAGCAAGACAAGCCTCCCCTCAGGTCTAACAGCCACAACGCACTTGTAGTGTGTACTGTCACCAGTCTGGCTTTGGATGTGTGTGCTCAGGGGCTAAGTCTCTAATGAGTGTGTGGTGATGCATCTCCTCTGACGTGCACAGAGCTCCTGCACTTTAGAACAGCTTGCAATCTGCTGCAGTGTGCTGTGCTCATCTCGAAAATGGGCTGACTACCTTTCAGATTAAGTGCAATTTAAAATGCATGTGTACTTTGTTTTTCTAGTTTTCCTTTGTGTGACAACTTTTAATCTTAATACAAGGTGTTCAAATGTACAATGATAATAAATGCAGCTCATGTCAGCAGTAAAATGCATAGTAATTTATTATCTTTTCAAGTGTAAATACAAACTGGTTTGATGATGTGCCACATAATGAAAAATTCTTTGCAGTCACAACTTGCATTCTAGTTGCTGCAGTATTGTTTTAAATTAAACTTTTTACAAAGAGTTTGAAAACCACAGAATCCTTGTTGATGGCTAATAGAAAACTGTAACACTGTGCCAAGTAATAAGTGCTTCTACAATGCCTTTGAGGAACACTCTTTATTCAGACATTCTCTTCCTCAAAATCAGGTTGCCAGATGCTGCTTCACTGGCATATTTATAAGTAAGTATTCTTGGCCAGAGATAACATTGCTTTTGTTTAGGGCAACCCCATGAACTCAATACCTTTAGTTACATTATCATTAATGCTTTTGTAATACAAGTCAGTGCATTTTGTGAAACCATTCTAAAATCCATTACAATGTACTGAAGACATCACTGTTTATCCTATTTTTCTCATACCATGATGTCTGGGGCATTGGGAGGACACAGCTAGTGCCTTCACATGCATAAGCATCCCAGGGCTTAAGAGGGACAAGGTATTTTGAAGTTACCAGAGTAAACCAGGATGATTGGAAAGAGTGAACCTGAAGCTAATTCATTACATTTTTAGAAGATGTAAATATTGATGCATTTTGTGCCAAATTCACTGAGAACTACTAACTACATAATTTCAGTATTTACTCCTTGAGCTCCCTCAGTTCACTAGGTAAGCAGAGTCCATCTCCAGCAGAATGCACTCAGTGCATTAGCTTTTCAAGAATATCCTGGTTACCCCACAGAAAGATGTAAATGCATGTTGCACGCACTTCAGTAGATCTAATGTATTTTATATGCATTCAGTAGTTAACAGCTCTCACCTTAACTCCACTAACATTACATATACATACACAAAACAAATTGTATCTGCAAAATGTGATTAAGAGGTACCGGCTACAGTGGCCTCTTTCTGGTGAAGCAATAAAAACAATGTGTTAAGTTGGGGATTCTTTCCAGAGAGAACATACTAGTAAGTTTACTTTGGTGGCATCCAGATCTAGAGACATGAGAAGACCTGGTTTCTATCCAGCTTGTTACAATCAGAAACTGGTTCTTCTGTTTGCAATACCATCTTTTATCTGTGGCGTGATCTCACCATCAGCTTTGATTAGCAGTAAGCAGCAGGAAGTCACAATAGCAGTAGTCAAAAATGTAGTATCATTGCTAGAAACATTTTCAGTTAAGCAGATTCTGACAGTTGTTCTTCCTCCCAAAGCCTTTCATAAAAAAAAACAACCCACAAAGGTATTTGTGTCCTAACTGAATAGCAATATGCCAGACTCCTGAACTCCAACTTCTATTAAAGTTCTTCTTACAACCCAACACATTTGGTCCCGAAACAAGCCATAATGTGCTTTAGTATGGCTGTTAATGAAGCATTTCAAATGAATACTGGATACTCAAGGAATTGCATGCTGTGTAATTGATCTAAAGAACAGATTAGGACTGGTGCTATTTCATTAAATCTTATTAGCTCTGGCTTAAGTACTTAAAATTGCAGCTGTCCTGTGTCAGCTAGATTACACCCCTTGTCACACGGCAAGTGAGGTTTTCATCTATTAGACCATGGGTTTTAAAATGGAGGAGGCTGATGAAAAGAAATACAAACAAAGGACTGCAAACGTCTGATCTTCAGACACATCAAGCCCCATATTATTTATTTAAATGAAATAAGATCCACACTTTTAGAACATGTATGAAGACCTGTTGTTTGTTTCCATATTTTGTCTTAGATCTCTTCTGTGGCACCAGAGTTCTGCTTTTTGTCTGCAAACCATCCTGAAGAGTTCTCAAGTCTCATGGATGAGCACAATACAGATCTTTACATGGCATCATGGAATCAACCAGGTTGGAAAAGACCTTCAACATCATCAAATAATCACAGGTCCTTCAACAAGACCTTTTTTAGCTCTTTTTTTCTCTTAGCTGCTTCCCATGGGAGGTTATCATGCTTCAGGAACCAGTGAGCCTGTAAAGCTAGAGGACAATTTTGGTGGAATAACAAGTGGCTTTAATAAAGTCAGGAATGAATTCAGATTGGAAAAGAGTTTATGGCTGTCAAAGGAGAAAGGGCTTCCCCTCCCACCCCTTTACATAATTAGAAAAGTATTATTTTTACTGGCTTGCCAGTAAAACTATACTATCTAGTATCCTATCTAGTACACTAGCAGCATATTAGACTTGGTATTCTTTCTCACCTTCTATTCTTCCCTCCTAGGATCTAGTATTTAACTCCACAATATCCTACATCAAACAGAATAGCACCTGAAGATTTTTAGCTGAATTTTCTCTACAAGACATACATTAAATACTTATCATAATATCTGGACTCCTGCACTGTGGGAAACAAGACTGTTAATTTGAAAACATTAAGCAGGACTTCAGATTATAGTAAGGGGTGAAATACTGACAAAAGACTCATAGGCTTTGGTTAAAACAGATAATACTCAAGGCTTCTTTTATTATTATTCCTTTTATGAGAGAATATTTAAGACCCTCTCACATGCAGAGTCACCATGTTTATACCACAGCCAAAGCAGTGGTTCACACATATAAAGACCAAAGTAAAAATAATCCAACAGATGTGGGTTTTTAAATTTAAGAAATTATTGCAGTAAATCTTTAAAAAATGACAATCACAGAAAATACCAACTCCACATTTAAGAGTTATTTGAATTCTTGTATATTATTCTGTAAGTCTCAGAGACATTTATTTATCAGGAAACTCTGCTTTCCTTCTTATATGGACAGTCTGGCTCTCACTAATCCTCTTCAGCCTGTGGCCTCTGCGCTTCAGGCTTGCCAGGACTGACCACTCTGTCAGACAGTGTGGCCACATTCAAATGCTTTGCACTGGGCACTGAAAGCAGTAGCAAAATTTCCAGTAGCAAAATTCCAAGACAACCAATTCACATTTGTCATGGTGGTGTCAGTGAAGGCTTACCACGCTTGCCTGAAATCTTTACCAGTAAACACACATCTGTCTGGTCTTCTCAGCTTCAAATCCCCTAAACCCACAAATGCAACATTTCTTTTAGGATAGTAAATTTAAAACCTAGTATTCCTCCAAATATTCAGCCTTCCTTTTTCATTTACCCAGGATTTGAAGGCTTGCTGCCCCGCTGCTGAGGATCAAGTGTATATTGGCAATTCAAGACAAGGAAGAAAAAAAAGGGGCGAAGCATGTGGCATGTTTGCTTCTGATCAGTACAGTAACTTTATACTCTGTTAGGCATTTAGTAGTCACACTGATAAATAATTACTTTCAGCTTTCAGCCATCTTCATATAAAATAGTTACCGTTTACTCATTGGAAAGACTACAAATGGTGTGAATGACCTGCGATGTTATTCCCCAGAAAGCTCAAACTGGTCTTTCTTTTCTTTTGCCTGCTCATCTCCCTCACCAAAATGTTTCAAGGCATAGAACTCCATCAGACTAAACAAAAACAGAATACAGCTTTCATACAGTTTAAAAGGGAGAAACTATCTGGAGAGAAGATGAAAAGTCTCTTTAGCAATAGAACTCCTGCACAAAGTGTTCAACACCTGATCCAGTGATGGTACCTATCCCTTTAAATTGTCTAATGGGATGTTAAATACAGGGCAACTGTTCCCACTCTGTATTTAGCCTGAAGCTTCCTACCAGTTGACGATCAACAGGAAGGCTTGAATACTGAGCCTGTCCATGATTTTTTACTGTATTGCTTGATTTATTAAAGATGCTACCTCTCCCTGCAGGTCTTACTACACCATTCAAGAGGTCATGTTCAACTAACCATAAACACAGAATTTTAAAGCATTTTTATATTTAGAATTTCACCCAGAATGATTCTTTTGTATATATTCATGCATAACCTGATCATGTGACTATTTAAAGATTAGCCATGAGCCATAAATAAACTCCTGGAGAATTGGCTTTGTATTACATCTTACACACTCCATTTCAAAAATAAACTTGGGGCAAAATACAGTGATACGCTTTCTAGATACCAACTCAGAGCTGACAAGAACTGATGGATTCTGCATGTTAAAAGTATTTTATTATCTATCATGCCCTTGAAAAATTGACTTTGTTTCCATTCTATTTTGTTCAGCATGCCTTGAAATGGAAATGGCAAAAGTTGGTCAAGAAACAGATCACCAAGCTTCACAGTACCACAGCGTCTGCAATTACCCGTTTCCTTGGCTCAGTAAAACAAAACTTCTTTAAAAAATTACTATAAAATATTAAACAGTGAAGTTAACAGATACCATTTCTATCTCTCCTTCAATATGATTGAATCTTCTCTAAATGAAAAGCTGTCTGCCATGGACCTTCATCCAAAGCCTGCTGACATTGATAGTGGTCATCAACTCTGACAACCTTCGAGGTAAGCCCTTGTCATTGCTCTGGCTACCTGTGCACACATACTATGTGAACCACTGTATACATCATTAAATTCAGGTTCACAAAGATGCTGTCAATGAGTCAACTACACTAAAATATTTGCATTTCAGAGTAACAGTATTTATATATGCTCCCTAGCTCTTGCTCTAATTTGCCCTCTTATCACTAGGTTTTTGTTTGTTCTTCAAATACCAAAAAGACTTTGTTGGTTTGTTCAGAAGATCAGACAGTGCTCACAAAGTATATTTGCTCACATTTGACATTTTCACAGGACGGGTAATGAAACGGAGGATTCAAGTTGTTACATTCCACAGATGGCACCTAAGTCTGTCAACTTCTGGAAAGAAGTCACGAGTATCCAGCTTCCAAGGCAGTTTCTGGAACAACAGAACAGTATACCTGCATCCACAGCAGTGCAGGTGGGATCTTGCACTTAGGTACTTGGAGACTGTGGGCCAAACTGAGGCCTCTAGAAACTCATCCCTCTACTAGGACATGTACTGCCTCAGTTAAATATGCAAGGGCTATATTGTGATGCCTTTACAGCCAAGAGATGTAAAATGTGGCAATATAATGGAGCATGTGGCTATTTTACCTATTCAACATTTACCTGTGTCTAACTAGAAGAGGTCTCTAAAATGCTGCTTTTTAGCAGCTTGAAGGTTGAGAACCACCTGTAAACATTTGCAGAACAGTCTCTTTCTAGAAACAGAGACTCCTAAACAATCAACCTTGAAATTTATCATATATTTCCAGTGTTATTTACAGATCTTCTTGTTTAGTACAATGAATCAGACGTGCTGAAAAGGTAGGATTTGACCAGTCCCCTTTTATACGAAGTACAATAAAAAAGGCACGTGATTATTCACCATAGGAGTTGTGCACCAGTCAGTAACTTAAAGCTAAAAAGCTACCCATCAGAGAACTCTCTTTATGAGGCAGTATTGGGATCGCTCCTTTCAACTCATCACAGAAACATCTGTCTGCCAATTTCTCTAGGAGAGCTTAGGGAACCCACTTTTCTGCTGTGTTCTGATCTTCAAAAGATTTCCAAATCAACAGAAAACTCTTGTTAAGCTTCCCAGGTCATCTATCAGAGCAAGGAAGAGTCAAATAGGGCATGTATGCATCTGCTTTGCTTTGTCTTCTTTTTCTTTTAACTTTGAATGCCCAGCTGTGGAGGACTTGAGAGCCAAGTCAAGTCCAGTTCAGACTAGTTTGCTTTAAGACAAATGCCTTGCAAGATATGGCACACTGAGCAATGGACAACAGCAGGAGAGGCAACTTCTGAGCCCCAGCAGTCAGTGTCGGCCGTGTTTTATCCAGTTTCTAATCATCCATTTTTGCCCCGAGCACCTTTGTACAACTAATCTGAGCCCAAAATTTGCATCCTTTGACACTTCTACTTCCAGGCAACGGCCAGTGTCTCTGCTGATGATTGGACCATTCTGAGAAAAAAGAAAAAGGAAAGATGGATTAGAAAAGGTGAAAAGACTAGAAGAAAAATAGTGCTACATCTGTAAATCCCTAGAAAACACTATAGCCTGGGAAGTTCTGTATACAAAGTGAGAAAAGCCCCTAGAATGAACTAGAAATCCCTAGGAAAAGTTAGATAATCTATAGAAACTGCCGAAACAACTGCTTGATAATTCTAGATTTGGGAATGGCTAGAAAATTCCACAGAAAGCACTAGGAAATCTCTAAAAAGCACTAGAGAATCCCTACAGACCCCAAGATACAGGAAATCCCAGAAACTGTAAGAATGCCTTTGAAAGTCCTGAAAATTATTTTAAAGCTTTACGTCTAAAAATTCCTGGAAAAAAGGCTAGAAAAATCCTATAAAAGTTCTAGAAATAAAAATACCTGGGGACACAAAAAATTTTACACATGTTCTTTACACTACAAACATTGAGAATATTCCAAGAAAGGATAACTAACATTTCCTAGTAATAATACAAGAAACTTCCTGGATAGCACATGATCTATAGAAAAGATATTTGACTATTTCTAGAAAGCATATGGGGGAGTTCCTCTAAAGGCTTTCTTGTTTTCCATTAAATACCTTCTAGAGCATCATTCCTCTCCAGCTTATTTCTGCAACCTATCCCTGAACTCTTCTTTACCTGTGTGAAATCCCAGAACCTTTGTGCTGGCCTCAGGACATCTTCACACTTCTTCAGTGTTGGTGTCCTGCCCTTCCCATCATCAACAAGGCATTTGGAGTCGGGCAGGAAGGCCGTGGAGCCCAGCGGCCCCAGCTGCAGGACACCCTCGGAGCTGTAGCGGACAAGCTAGGGAAGAAAGGAAAGGGAGGGAAGTCTTTAACTGCAGCCCTGGGGACCCCAGTAAGGGGACACAAAGTCAACCTGCAGCTGACTTCTCTGCCAGCTTCTGCTCCAAGCACTGGTGAGGAGGAGTCCTTTGTCCTGCTGTGTGTTGGAACCTTCCTAGTCTGGCATATCGTGTTCAAGGGCAAAGCCTGGGAAACCTGTTTTACCAAGACAGGTCTCTTGTAGGACACAACATTCCCTTGTTTCACACCTCTGCTCCCCACTGTTCCCTAACCCCTATTTTACTGCAAAAGGGCACTCAAGAAAGTGAAGTAATCAGTATGTAAATCATACCCACTCAGCAGGAGTTGGTTTAACAAGACACAATGTCAACTTGCCATGCATTTTGCTCTTAAGAGCTCTGTTAGGGTCTATTGATAGCAACAAGTCTAATTAGTTCTTGTAAATAAAAAAATCCAACCATGCAACCAGGATACGAAAATACGAGAGGAAAAAAGAAAGCATGAGGGAAACAGTAGCAAATTTGCTAACATGCGCTTCAGGGCTGCATCATAAAGAATCTCACTCTGGTATTTCAGTTGTGTGAGGCTTAAATGTTGTGCAGTTTAGTGAGGTTGTAAATGCTGCTGGCTGCAATTAGAGGCTTCAGGTGAGGGCCATTTATTTTAGAGGGGTTTCTTCAATAAACTTAAGCAGGCACAATCATTAATGTTAATTTTTACAGGTATCTATATTGTTTTTTAACCTTTCTTCTGTTTTAAGTGATGATTTCACTTGCCTCAAGTCCTTCACGGTAAAATGGTGCTCAAGGAAAACAAAAATCTGTATGTAGAAGGTAACATAATGGTCTCTTATAATCTCTGTGTGAGAGAGAAAAGAAATCTGCCTCTTCCAGATCTGCAGTTTGTTTCAACCTGTATTCTAATAAAGCCTCAAAGCCTTACAGGCGGTTTTAGGATGCTCATTTAGAGAGGAAAGGTTCACCCTGTGTCACATAGCACTGAAATAACTAAGATAGCAATGGAGTCCTCATTTACAAGTTGCAAAAATTTATAAGTAATTCCCTTAATCACTGATACTTCCTACACAGCTAAGGGAGAGCGTACTGAGGGAGATGCCAAAGCACATTAAAATGAAGATGCACCATGTTAATTTGGCAGCAGGCCAGTATGTCAAATCAGACACACCTACTTCTCACTTCTTTTCTGTTTAAATGCAGAATCATTACAACAGCATATTTTGCCCTCCTTACCCTAGAAGTAGTGAAGTGCAGCACCCAGGTGCCAAAGACTGCAAAATGAAGTCAGGTACATGGCTTGTATGCTGTGAGGCTGGATGCTGCGGGGTTAAGATCTGAGCCACTGAAGAAATGCAGTTATCACCCAGGAAATTCACTGCCTGTTTGGTGTTACTGCTGTTATATGGCTGAAATTACTTAACAAAAAAGGGAAGGAAGGTCAGAAGTGCTGTCATTTATTGGATGTGACTGTCCAGTGCATGAGATATCATTAAGAATCAATCAAACCCCCTCAAATTGGAGTCTAGCTTTCTACTACCATCCTTATTAACCTCTGAGGAATCATGCTGCGAATAATCGTATCTTGCTGGTAAAAAGAGCATGGTCTGCTTACTCCCGAACCAGATGCCCTCTGACAAACTATGTGCTCATTTTCCCACCTGCCACCTCTGTTTGGAGCAACCATGTGAAGTGCAGGGTTAGAAGAGAGCTTACATCAGAGAAAGCAAAGGGATAACCACATGAGGATGCTCCTTGGTGTCAGCATTGTCATTCTTGAGGCATTGTCTGTACACATTAAATCAACACACATTTTTACTTACAGAATACAGGGGACATAAGTAGAAAAAGCTCAAGCAAGTATTTCACACTTCTCATATCTAATGAATACTCAGCAGAGTTCACATGAACTGTGTGGCTGAAACTTCAACTGACCAGGTATGCTTTCACCTTGCAGTCTTTATTATATCTCTCCAGGTCCCAAAATACCTTCTAGCAACCTGGTTGGCTTTGCATTATCCAGATAGTCAGCACCACTGTTTATAAACGGGCTGCCTGCTCCATAGTATAGGATCAATTTTCCCTGTGGTTTAAGATGAGCAGTTATTTTCTGTACTGATATTAAAATGGTCTAAAATAGTCTTTTCTTTAGCATCTCAGTGGCTAGAATTGCATGTGCTCTGCATCACAGTAGCCAAGTACTTGAGAAAGACATTGTTATACAGAAGCCCGTCAAAGCAGAAAGTACCATCTCTTCATTTGCCTTAGCAGTACACCAACTCTATTACAAACTATCTTCGATATTGGACGTGGCAGTTGTGTGACAGAACTGAAACAGTTTTACACATCACATGAGGATGGACCTTCACTCAGATTTTCTCTTTTCTCTGAGAAGAGCTGAAGGATCCACATAAAAGACATTGAAGCTAAGTGCTCTATTAAATACTCAAAGATCTAATCCTGATGCTATCTGCTGTACCCATGATAACATAAGATAGTTCTCCCTTCAACATTCAGAAATCTGAGCAGAATGGAAAAGATGTCAAAGGTTGTTTATCAAAGCCACCACATCTGGTTCAAAAATAGTGAGCGATGCTGCCTGTGGCAGGTGATCTTCCAGGAGCACTATGATAAGTAAATGCCAGCTTTTAACTGAAGGATTTGACTTCACAAAATCCATTCCTGATGATTTCCAGTCAAGTGAAAAAAACCTCACAAAATAACAGCAGGTAATAGTAGGAAACAGTTACAGGTATGGGTTTGGTAGCTTTCTGCACTAAATTTAACCCTTCTCTCACATTCTTGTGCTCCAAGCAAAAGGAAATCTTTACTGTTTGGCCCTGCAGGTTAAGGTAAGCTGTAAGCTGACACAGAAACTGAAACAGTGAGTTACACAGGCATCACAAATACCTTAAGTCTCTAGAATACTTGTGATCTGTCTTCTGGTGACAAGTCACCAAACTTCCAGGTTTGTTACAGAATCTCACCTACCGCTTCCTGCAAGTTAAACTTCCTTTTCATCCCCCCCACTCTAAGCAATCAGACCATCTCCCTAGTGTGCCACTCTGGAAAGCCATAGCTCTACCAAGCAAAATGTTAAATACCTGGCCTCAAGCAACAGTTTAAGTAAAGCCTTTCATCTCCTCTTACTCCCATCTGTTTGCGTAGCTGCAAGCTCCAGGAATCAGCACGTCGAGAGCTCCCTTCTTTCTTCTTGATCTCAATGCAGAGGGAGTTCTGCTTTCACTGCTGCAGTGCCTGCTCTTTCTCTTGGTGTGAAAGGGAAGAGAGGAGGGCGGAGAAGGAGGCTGTTCACCGGGGCCCTTCTATCCCAAGATGCCATTTTATTAAGTTGTCCTCTTCTTTCACGTACCATATAATCAGCTCCACATCACAGCATTCGAGACAGACTCCGAAACAGTGAATATTTCCACTGAGGCTGCGTTAAGTGTTCTCAGATGGCTCAAAACCTGCATGTCCTATAACCATTTTATGAAGCTTCTAGAACACCACATTCCACTTTTTTGGGGGTAGTATCTGCCCCCCCCTTAAAATGTCTTTTACAACAAAAGGGTATTATGTAATGCTGTGGAACCACGAGCTTTACAGGCGATCGTACAAGAGAGGCCACATGCAGAGGCAAGACAGTCAAGACTCCCAATATGTTCCCTGGTTTCTGAATTTTCTCTAGCCCTACACTGTTTCTCCCAGCAGTATTTGCAAACAGTTTCTCCTGAAAGGGATTAAACTCAAACTTCAGATCCAATGAACACATACAAAAAGGACACTATTTTTCTGCAAAACGAGTTTTGAAATCAACTTAGACTGATGTCTGGATATTCTTAGCTGTTAGCTTATCCTGACTTAGCTCAAGTCAAATGCATGAAGCTAAATTGATGTAAACTCAGCCTAAATGCATTCCAGAGCATCCATAAAAGAGCTTGTCCCTGTTTGAATAAAGAAATTTAAAAGCTGATGTCATTGAAAAGATGTGATTTATCATGGTAAAATCTGATCTTGAGAATCCACACGGGAAAAGCATTTTGTTCATGGAGCAGTAACGGCGGGGTGGCTTTATTTTTCACTGGCAGTGCAGGACACCACCATTCAGGGGTGTGCAATATGCAAGGGAAATAGAAGGGCAAGAAGTACAAGAAGGGCAAGAAGTACAAGAAAAGAGCATTTTATCACAGATGAACAGTAATCTTACTCCTAATTCAGCTTTCTTTTTCAGTAGAACCATGTGTATGCTAAAATCACTAAAATTGCTTGTCAGAATGGAAGAATATGAAAACCAAGCAAGGCTGTAGCTGAAAAATGAGAGACTTTCACACTGGTAGGATGCATTAAGCACCAGTGATAACCTACCTGGCGTAAACGAGTTCCATGTTTATATTCATATATATGCAGCAGGCATGTACAACTAACCCAAATCTCAACTCACTGGGGTAATTCATGCCCTGTGCTTGACATGAAAAATGTCAGAAACTGAAAGCTAAACATAATAGACAATTATGCTTACTGAGGCTGATGAGAAGAGGGGCTTTAAAAATGTTTATTTAATATATTAAAACGTTTGCTGTCAACACCTTTCATGTAATGTGCTTGAATATCCTTGATGAGGGTTTGTGCAGCTGTGGTGCTCATACTGAATTAATTTTGTGAATTGTGGTGTGAGATGATAGAAGTTTTCCAGCTATGTAATCATTAATTAACTTGGCTGCCTTTGAGTGGCTCCAACCCATGCTTCTCTGTGAAATACTCTGACAGAACATCACCTCTGCCTTCTGCTTGGTATCTGAGGGATAAACTTTGTTTTTTCCCCTTTCTTTAAAGGGAAATGGAAAGTGCTGCAGGATGATTTGGTAGATTAATTTCCTGCCTTTCCCGTACTTTCATAATTCTCACACACATGGGATAATTTGGATTTTAAGGGTTTGGGAAGAGTGACTTCCTCTTTTTATGCATTTGTACAGTACAAGTAACAAAAGAGCTCTAGCTTGTGGCTGTAACAGTCTAAAACCAGCTTTTCAGGCTTGTTCAGAACATTCTTTCCAATGCTAGCACGATGATCGGCCATCAGATGTTGCAAAGGGACTTTCTGAAAGGACTTGAATTTGCAGCTTTCTGGTCAGAATTAGCATAGAGGAAGAGACTGAACTGAGTGCCTTAACATCTCTAACTAGAGTCTTCTTGAGAGGCTCATTTACATCTAATTAAGCAACACTATTTTTTACCTTACTGAAAGGCTGTTCCTTCTGCTTCTACTAGGAAAGTGTCAGTCAAATGCTCCATAACAATCCTGCCAAGGGTGGACATTTTGTCAGTAGGAATTACTGACCCTTCTCTCTGATCAAGTGTGACTCCCTCACCAGCTTGCAATTAAGTACTATGGGCAATATTTATAGTTTGTGACTCTTGTTATTCCTCCACGGTGATGGATGAGCCAGGAATCAAATCAATATATGTATGACTGAACTCCAGACAGTTGTTAAGTCTGTGATAAGGTCAGAGTTTATTTACACATGAGAATGTTCATTAATGTGGTTTTGATTCAGACGGTACTTCAAAAGAAACTAGAATTACATTTCAGAGGAAGCTCAAGTCCTGGATTTAAACAATACCCAACTTGTATTTAAAAACCAAGTAACACCACTGTGAGTGTGGGAAGAAGAAATGCCATTTTAGAATCTTCAGACATCTCTGAGAAAATAATAATACACACAGGGACTGCTGAAAAAGAACTCTATGCTAGAAAAGTATTAACTTAAAAGATGTTCCTAATTCCCTTTGAAGTTGATGTTAAATGTGTGCTTAACTTTTGCCTGCTTCATCATCAGCTTGCTAAATCATTTCTGCATAGGAACCAATTGGACCAATGAACAGTTAATTTAAAGAGGTACTATTCCTAGAACAAGTCAAGTCATAACAAGAAGAGCTGCTCACTCAAACTGTCTAAATTCATAGATCTGTGGTGGATCTCTCTGTGACTAAAACAAATTATAATGATTCTTCTGTTTTCCTAACTAGCATCTTCAATGTATAGATTCACATGCTGAACAGCCTTGGCACCCAAAAAGCCTGGAGTAAAGCCAGTTATTTTCCTTTGCATCTCAGGAATATGCTGCAACCTCAAATCAAATAAATCAAATTACTTTTTGGTTCTTCTGAAAATTCTTTAAGTTAAAGTTTTCTTACTAATGATGGAATTGTAACCATTTACCTGAGAAGACATTCCATGGCATGGGTAAAGGATTGCTTTGTCATCCTCTTCAGCTCCTTGATCTAAGCAGTAGCCACTAGCTTTGCTGTTACGCACCTGTAACCGGATCAGAAAGAAAACAGTTGTAGTAGAAATTAATCTGTATAATTAATATATAATTATATATATATAATTAATGTGTATAATGCAAGTCCAATACAGCTAAATCTGAGCTGCACTGCAGCTACTGAAACAGTGTAAAACTGTTTTTCTCTGAGAAACACACGCTTATTTTCGAGGTATGACAGCATGCCAGTAGTGACTTTGCTTCAGGAGAGACACAATTTGGACAACCTGCTGTAGCACCAGTCTGTTTGCCCCTATTGCTCATATAGAAACAAAAAAACCCATATGAAAAGATTCTACTGGAATTGAGAATAAAGTATATGGCTATGTACAGAAGTGACATAAAGCACATCGCTGTGAAAGGATACAGCAATAACTTCTTAAACAACAAGTTATTTAGATATTTCGAAACAGTCAACAGGTGACTTTGGTTTAGACTGTGAAGTATTTGTCTGGCTACCCCCATAATATAGAAATAGCTGCTGCATGAAGTGTTGGAAAAACCAGTAAGTAATTCTTGATATTACAGTATAGAAGCATAACAGGGGATCTGATCGGATAAGGGGGTTCAACAGTTAAATCTGAGAAGGTTTATTTTATGACTCAGGTACTATAAAGGCTAAAGAAGATGAAGACAGCTTTATGGCACGGCTTTAAAAAATGTGAATCGAGTCACTAGAGAATATATTTTTTACTACTGTTTCAATTTGTTTCATATCTACTCAATACTTTTATTTTCCTTTAAACTCACTAAAATCCAGACATATTTTTCCTCCAAGAAAATAAGCAGAAGTATTTAATAACAACTTGATGTCATTTAGGATGAAGCCTCTAGTTTTTTCATTGCAGGCATGCAAGACTGAAAGGGAACTATGCCAGTTTATGCTAGCTAAATAGCTTGTGTGTTCTGTTTTATTACAAGTTTTAACGAATTAGATGCTTGCATCACTAAACTTCCTGTTTGACTCAAAAACCTTCTATGCGACCACTCAACAGAAACAAACTTCTTTTTAGAGACCAGCTTGCTAACCGTCTGGTCTAACTGACACAACATTGGCAGAACTGCCAATGTTCCTTACAGTTAACAGCCTTCTTAGCGCTGACAGTTACTAATAGCTCCTGTTGAATTTACTAAATGTCTTTCCTCAGTTACTGCCAGGGATACTTATATTAGGATGCAAAGTGATATTATGCAATAAAACTTACACTTCATATCAGTAGCTGAAGTGCCTGACTTACATGAAGTCAATCAAATGGAACAGAAAGGAAGAATGTCCGTTTAGCTGTCTTGTGTGAAAATATATTGCCTTTGGATTTAATTGTAGTTCAAGTAGACAATTAAAATAGAATTGTAATAACATTAAGCAGCAGGAGAGCTCCTAGAACGTCACCCCAGTTCACAGTTGTGACAGCAGTCCTTACATCACAGGCACGTGATAGATTCAGAGTTACAGAAGGGATATCTGACTTCGCTACATATTGGAGTCAGGCATATGTAGGAGCTTTGATTGAAATGTTCCAGAGAGCTGAGGTCAACTGAAACATCTACACATTTCTAACATGTTTAGATCCAGCATTTCAGTAAGGTTAAATAACCTATCCACACATCTGCCTCTGAGTAGGTGTTCCAGGGTCTGACTCAGTACTGGTACCCAAGTGACAATGAAAATACAGAATCTGAGTGCAAAGTAGAAAAATTGTTCTTCCTCTGACTTTTTCATGATGAGATAAAGACCTGCCAAATGGTAGCCTCACCTCATAATCTGAGCAAGGGTATGTTGCTTTTTATCCTGAACAATGAGGAATGCAAAAATGATTAATAAAGTGAATGTAATCCTTCAGGTAGTTTGGTAAAACCCAAACAAAGGGTAATTCTTTACCTAAAAATAATTCAGCAAACTCAACTGTTCTCATTAACTGTAATTATTATAGCTGTCTTGACTGCTGATGTTTTCTTGAAGATGTTTATGGCAACCTATTTGGGAAACAATTACCCCAAATTTATGTTCTCAGAGCTGCTCCATTTTAAAGCAAAAACCAAGGAGGTTGTGTATCATCATTACACAATCATACCCCAGCCAGAGGGACAGAGCTTCTCAAAGCCACACTTCTTAGTGGTGATTAAATGCAGGGGAGGGCATTTCTTTTGCTACTACTGTGCTGACTTGAAATTGCCCTGTACATCCCGATACCCACCACTAAGATGAAAGGACTGCTCTAATGCAGCCATGATGTATTTTCAAAGACATACAGTACCTCTCCATAAGTGATTGTATTATTATAAACCCTCATTTCAGGATAGACGTTCTCTAAGTACCACTTAAAACTCCGGCACTGCAGTCGCTGTCGTAGAGCTATTCTTTCAGAAACGTCTCCAAAGTCAACTCCAGGGTTCTACAAGGCAGAGAAAGAATAAAGAAATCTCACTGCATTGACTTTACAGTTGTTTTCTTTACTGAAACCGAATTGGAGTTCATTTTGTATACCAAGCTGTATTTCCTTCTCTTTCTCTTTCCTAAGCAGCAGCTTATCAAACAGCTGCTGTTGAGAGCAGACAATAAATAATAATGAAAGTCAGTGGAAAAAGAAGGATAATGAACAAGCAAAAACCAAACATAAATCAAAATAATAAGAATACAGTAAGAATGCTGTTACTTACAGCAATTCTAAATTTTTGCAATCAAACTGAACTCCTTTGCTTTTAGATTCATTAGGAATTTAGGCAGTAGTTCTGATGTAAGATACGGCAGCGTGATTATGGTTTACTCTAGTTAACAGCCTTGGGTATTCACTAATGTAAATGAGATCAGAACAGACCTGTTAAAACTTCAAAGTGGAGCTGCTCAAAAAGTCATTAAGCTCCATTAACCATTTGCATAGACCAGCATTCAGCTTTTACTGGAAATGGAGCTCATTTGCAGACCTGAGCCATAAAATGCACAAAACCTTCTTTATAATTCTGCTTCAGAGTCTAATTCTTGTTTGAATTCAAATCCCATGAAAAACGCAGGCTGGAAGAGTCAAATTAGTATGATCAAACCCAGCCATTTAGGAAATGCCAGGTCCTGAGGTAGCGTCTGTTGATTTAAACCATTATAAATCATCACAGTTCAACATTAAGACAGCAAGAGTTACCTCATCTAAAAATCTTTTCCAACACTGTATGAATCAAGTGGACTGATCCCAGGGACTTGTGCATGGATCTGTCTGAGGTACATTTCCTCCAGCATGACTCCTGTACGGTTTACAAATTGTGTCTAATGCAGGGTTACAAGACAGCAGCAAATCTTAGCTCAGGGTTTATTAGAATCCCCAACAGATGCTTCATTTTCAGGAGAGAATACAAGTGTAATACTGAACAGGTTTTTCTATCTGCCACATAAAGAGTTTGCTGTGCTCGCTGCTGTTTGCTGATGCATACTTTGTCACGAGCTCTCTACGCAGCATCCATTCAAATGAACGTTAATTTACGTACTACTTCAGGCTACGTGGAAGGAGAGCAATTCTTGGAAGCACTCAGCACAATAAATCATTCAATATAAGATTCCTTTATCACTAAAATTGTCAAGGAATAGATCATAAGCAGGGGCAAACCAGTTACTTGGTTAACTAAACTAAAGCTATGCTGACCCACTGCTGAAGGTTATAGGAATATGATCTTGCAGATGTGTCCAAAGATCATCTGCTGATCAAGACACACATTATGCACAGATCACCAGTAACTTGGAAGGGAGCAAGCTGTGGAAAAGATGGCGTGAATTATGAAAAGGTTAATTTGGATGGGGTTTGGTATGGGAGAAAACATGTATTTTACTTCCCTCCTTTTTGCCCTATTCTAGAACGAGGCAGTACAGAGCCCTGTTTGTGGTGCCATTTCTACAGAGCAGCTATGATAGTGCAATGCTTACTTCTGTATCAGCTGCAGTCATCACATGCAGGTTACAATGTGATGGCACAAGAATGAGGTGTCCACAGCATTTAGTATGTGGACATATTCTTTATAACCAGGCAATGGGGCTTCTAGTTCTCCTGCAGAAGGTTTTTCTTGTGGCTCATAACAGTACAGTACTTCTTAGCTATCTAGATGGAATGCTACAGTGGAATAACTCTGTGAACACTAACACTCACTTCCTTTTCCTGAGACCTAACGGGGTTATTTTTATGATGCACATTTTATCAATTAATCAATTTATTTTATGGAAAGAAGATTTTCATGTTCGGTACTGTTGCTGACTTTATGTCTCTTAATGTAGATGTGCTAGGGTTTTTTTAAAAGCACTGTTGTATAGCTCAGTGCAGAAAACTCCATCAATGAGTAATCTCAGAGAGATTAGAGGAAATCATGTTTTGGGGTAAATGCTTATTTAAATATCTTGTCTTTTCCTAGAATTTATTTGAGATGGCATCAAGCAAACAATTTTACCAAGGTTACTTTTTCATCTGATTGAAACTGTTTTATCAAGTGAATGCAGACAGGGCCAAAATGGCCCTAAAAACTTAAATGGATGCTGCTGTTTCCCACCAGCTATCATGGAATTCTTGTGTGGGAAAGAAGTTCCACAGTATTGCCTTTTGCTAAGGCAAAATAATGCTCTGCAATTACCTCTCATGCTAAAAGAAGTAACCAAAACACATCTTCATAGAGCCCTTGCACAGAGTGTCTGATACTGAACAGCACTGAGCGCAATTTGGACACATGTGAACATCTGACATATTCAGACATCACATGGAGAAAAATGAAACATGGCTCCTTTAGGTACAGGTATTTGCAAAGCCACAACAAGAATGAACAAAAATTGTACCTAGATCCCAAAGTACATATTTAGTATGTAGATATTTAGGACACAGTCTAAATCCTATGAAGTCTCTGACAAGACTCCTGTGACTTTGATTGACTGTACATCATAACTGAACATTCACAAAGACTTGCCTTCCTGTTCTGGTAGGAACATTACTGTTTCCATGTGCTTCGATCAGCTCTGGACCAGCCCCTCGTGCAAGGGTTAACTAAACCACCACTACCTGCAGACTGGAGCATGCTTCCCCTCAGCTGCTCTCCCTGTGCCCCTTCACATGAATAATTTGGATGCAAATACCACTAAAGAATACAGCAGCAGTCAGCTTCCACCTGACTGGGATATAACATTCCTCTCCTCTCCAGGAATTATGCTCACTGGAGATGTAGCATGTGATATACTTACAGAATAAAGTGATAAATTGAACCTACAGTTTATCTAATATTTATATTACATGGATTCCTAGAGGCCCCCACATGCCATCTACAATTTGTATGCACAGTGAGAAACAGAACGTGTCCACATTGCAACTCGCAGCCCATAGACAGTAAAACTATTTAATGTGTGATTCTTTTATCACATACTTTGTTTTTTATGCTTGTGAGGTCTATTGAGCCTCATGATGAATGATGATATTTATTTACAGACATTTCCGTAGTCCTCACTGCTATAGCATATGAACACCTCAAAGTTTAATGGCATCCCAAATTAATGACTTCTTCTGAGGAAGCATATAAACCTGGAACATTTTGCTCCAGTTAAATTATAAATCTGTGTCACTGCTCCTGGGCGTACAACAAAATTTACACTGAGGAAGCAAGTTTACATGGCAGAACTCTTCATATTAAGCATGCACCAGCACGGAAGCACTCTTCCCCTTAAGCTAAGCCCACTTGGGTACACCTGTAGTAATAATCCTTCACCTCCAAGAGCTAACTAGGAACACCCATCCACATTCCTGCCTCTGTCTGGGAGAGAGCGTGACCTGTACTTACTGCCATGGGAATGTTCCATGCCATGTAAACATGCGACTTGAAGTCATCCATCCAGACCTCAGCAGCCCGCAGGGCGTTGCGCTTTGCATAGTAATCAATGTCGTTGTTGTAGGGCTTCTTTGTGCGCTCAATATGTGCCACGCGGGAACAGGGTAACACCTCCATGCTTCCTCCGCATTGCCAGACCTGGGAGAAGAAATAACAATCACATGTTGAGGGGGTTGGTTTGTTTTCTTCTGTTTCTTTTCAGAGGCTGTATGTAGAGCATTCCCCAGTCAGAGATGGGCACCATCGAACGGTTCAGAACGACCATCCAACTTACCTTTCTCTGGACGCATTGACTACAGATGAGTTCGAGGTGAATGCACCTGGCTGTGTTAGGTACATAAATTTACATGTCACAGATATCCAAGTCCTTCCCCATAACGTCACTGTCCTTGGAACCATTAGGCAGAAGACAAATTATAAGGTGGCAACCTCTATCACAGGGACTAATTTAACCTAGTGCTTGTTACTGAAACTTCAAAAAATCAGTTCTATCGTCTGGCTGTCTATGTGGGGATTACTGTGTCTGCTCTCCAGTCAACAAACAAACTTCTAATAGTTTAAATGTGACTGCCAGAAAAGTCTGATACACATTTAATGTACATCAGCATCTCAGATGACCTGTTCCACACCACAAGCTATTATGTGGGGTTTTAAACACTACCTTTGGGAAATAAAAGGAAACAAATTACCCACATGCACAATACCACCAGAAAAAAGGCATGGAAACGCACTTATTTGCTCATTATGGAAACTTAGACTTTGACTGTGAGTCAGTCAATTACTCTTTCTAATCCAGCCACTGCGGGCTTCACTGATTTGCAGTGCAGCAGTTCTCCCATCACAGACGTGCTTTGTCCTACCTTCATCAGTTAGAAACAAGCACTGACTTACCTGGTCAGTACAGGATGTCCCATGGAAATTTTACCCAAGAATAGAGACTCAAATCTCAGCACAGGGTGCCCTGGTGAATCTGGCCATTAAGTGAAACACATTTATTTAGCAACAGGGGTTACTGCTGCACTTGGCAGTGGATGTGAGCACAGCAGATGCAGTTCTCACCCAGTGCTCCTACATCCCCTCAGCTTTTACCTGCCAGCAGCAAGGTAAGGAGAAACCCCTGGTGCAGCTGTTCTGTGTACCTTTACCTGCAGCCTGGTCACATCAGAAGCAATAAATGGCCACTTATCTCTCTATCCCCGAGTTGATGAAGATGGAAAAAGGGGCTGAGTGGAGACTGTATCACCCAGGCACCGCTGTGATGTACTGCACAGGTTTGTCCTGTTGATTATTTACTGTCTGAACTCTGGGATGGGAAACAATGAGGACTTTTCTCTTTGAATCAGTGAGATACGGAGTGATGCAGGGTGAGTGAAGCTTATGCCTTCAGTTCCCTCAGGTCTGCACCCAGCGCTATCATGTAGCTGAAATAAATAGAAGGTAGTAAAATACAAGCAATAATCCATTGCTTTCCAAAGTCATAGAAGAGCATAAGAGCTCATTTCTAGGCAAGATGCACTCCAGAATAACACTGGGCCAGTTCTTCACCTAAGCTGCCTTCTTGGGGACAAAGATAAATTGCTTGGGAAGTGGCAGATAAAATCTTCTGCTCCAGTTTGCCTTTTTTTCCTAAATACTCTGATAGGTAATATGTATGTGCTGCTTTCCAAACTGTTCTGCAGTAAATCACTGGCCACTGGAATTTACATTTGATAAATGAAATACACTGAAAAATGCACTGCTCATAAATTTGGCCTGACATATGCTGAGGTTTCCAGTGCAAAGGGGAAGTGCTATGAAAAAAGAAAGGGATTAATTGATTTTCATGGTCAGAAGGGGAAATGAGCAGTACACTTCAGTATACTGCTATCTGCCCAGCTCATCCTGGAAGTCAGCTGTTTAATGCATGGCACATTTTTCTTTCTCTTGCTATGGTTAATGACCTTGTAATTGTCATTTATATATTTTGGTAGCAATGGCAAATACCTTATCTAAGCAGCAGATTTATTTCCTTCAAATGCCAGTGCTCATGCAAACCTGAAGAGCAAAAGGTACTAAACTGCAACATTAAAGGAAATGGTTTAGCTCATCTGTAAATTCAACACAAGCAGTTATTTATCAGCGATAAATTCTCCCCAGATGAAATCCACAGGGAAGTCAGGCACCTGGCTTTGAAGGAAACACAACAGAAAAAGGCAGCAGCAGCCTCAGGCCAGGTAACACTCACCCTCTTACCAGGATCCTGGTGCAGGCAGCAGGAACCTGCACTGTTACCACCCCAACTGCAATCTCTACATTGCCTCACATTTACAATCAGTCAAATCTTTCCTCTACCCCTCAGCCCTGCTTTGCTCTTCAAAGAGACAAAAATCTGCTGAAGAGGGGGAAGGAAGGAAACAGCCAGGAAATATTCAAGGAAACTGCTTCCCATGAAGACGCTGATTTACCCCAGATGACTTGTTTTTTTGGGGAGTATGTCACCAGAAACCAGTAGGGCTGTTTCCCAAGAGGGAGCTGGATGTACATTGCACAGGGTAAGAAGGCAGTGAGGTAGTGATGTATCACCAGGCATACATTCTCCCACCATTTGTCCATATCCCAGATAAATGCTACAGCTGCTTGACTGTGGGTCATTTCTTTTCAGGCCAGACAAGATCTCCTGTTTCACTTCATCAGGATTAGTTGCTGTTCAGTGGAGCACAGACGTGGGTGTCTGTATCCCCACACACCCTTTTGGTGCACTGCCAAGTATGGAGCAAAGCTCTTGTCCTCTCCCTTTCCAGAGCAATTACTTAAGCTTAAAGGAAGAGCTTAGTACAACCAAATACATGCACCCCAAACCAGACAAGATCCCAGTAGTTAAGAGCAGTCATGTGAGATTTAGATGGTTCTGAAGACTTGTGTCTGAATCAAGAGGATGGAGAGGTTTAGCAGCACCTTCCTCCTGCTGACGCAGAATTGAAAGACACATGCAATTCAGAAAGCCATTGCCTGTCTGCCTCTATCTACAAGAAGGCTCTGAAATACAATGAAGGATGAAGGAACAAGGGAAGTTTTACTGCATGAAGCAGATAAGAAATGTGAGTCAGTGGCTGCCCCTGAAACTGGTTTATTCTCCTCCTTTCTTCTTCAGAACTGTATTTAATGACCAATTTGAACAGTACTAAACAACCCATTTCTTTCCACATCTAACTATGAAATTATGCCAGAAAAAATAATTACACACATCTCTACAGCATTTATCAAGCAGACTTCTTAAAATGTCTTACTATGGGAAGCAAACTATTTCTACCTGTGAGCACAGAACAACAACCAAATAGACATGTTTCAGATAATCAGAGGAAACCAACTTCCACATCTACGACTCACTTTCTGGGATAACAACATATTTCCAATACAAATTATTGCTCTCATGACAATTTGCCAATATCAAACGTGTGTTTCAAGGTTCACTTACTGAGAACATGCAAGCGGAATGGTGTCTTGGCCACTCCGTACAAGGGTGCACATCACTGAAAACCTCACTCAGCTGCCTTTATCCTCATGGAGAGGTAGACTTTGGTTCTGGCATCACAGTGTGCACTCACCAAACCCAGACTGTAGGGCAGCAGCCAAGGCTCCGCTGAAGGTAAGGTAGGTACAGGGTCAAAATCCTTTTGAGCATCTGTATGATGCTGATGCTGGGCATCAGCAGCACTGAAGCAGAGAGCTCCTGCTTTGTGTGCGCCTCAGCTCCATGCAGCTGCCACAGCCCAGGCACTCACTTGGCTTTCACATCACACTGTGCAGCGTTTTAAGACACGATCAAGTAATTCCAAGAGACACTCAATTTATTTGCTAATTGTAGTTAATTTCTAATTTCAGTATTGCTCTTTAGGCTGCTATAAACAAAACTGATGGCAATATAAATGTTACCAAAGCCCTGTTACCTGAGCATTTTCACTGCTCAATTATCTCAATCAACTTTCCTATAAACAGGCATATTAAGTATTAAGAAGAACAAGTACCCACATCAGGGGTAAATTACAAACTGAATTATAACGTTTGTGGTTGGCGCTACAGTGATTTACTGACACTAATTATTAGCTGTTCCTGTGCACCTGAAATACAGCTGTCCTACAAAAAGCGTTCACCATTCACTCTGCAGCAATCAAGTGCCATCATATTCCGTGCATCAAAGGCAAACAGAGATGAGACAGTGTCTTGCCTACCATGACCTACACTGTTCATCACCAACACTGGCCACATGATTTAGAGGGGTTAATACATTGCTACGCTTTAACTCTTGCAAAACAAGAAGGCATTCTATGAGGAAATGCATTTTCTCTTGTTGCTGGTAGGCCCAGCAGTGTGTTACCTGGCACCGCTGCGATGGCTCTGCCAGAGGCAGCGCTCCAGAGGTGGATGTTTAGCACATCCCCAAACAAATCCCTTCTGCTGGCATCAGACTGATGGTTTACAAAAGCAGTTTTGACCTCCACCTGAGCAGCCCTTCACAGAAGTCACCCTTCAGACTTTCTTTTCTGTGTGAAGGCAACAGAAGAGATGGAGGAGTTCTCAAAGCAGCTCAAGATATCCCTGTTTTATGAAAATCCCAGCGTGGGAATTCTTAAAAAGTCAGGGATCTCAGGTTTTCTTCTATTTTCAAGCAAAGCCTACCAAAGACGGATGTCTCCTGGACTACCCACACACACCTACGGCAGGACTGGAAAAGATTTTTCTATCATATAAGAACTTCCACATGTTTCAGAAATTTAGCTGACCTAAATTGTCAGGATAACATCAATCTGAGATATTTTCACCAGTTGAAACACACGCTCTTTGTCACCTCCATTTCCCCTCCAAAAAAACTGTCCCCAAAGTGTGTTTTCTTAATAAGAGAGTATTCAATCTGAAAGGTCAGTTTAAACTGAAAACCCAAACCTTTGCTGCCAAACACCATCTTCTGACAACACTAAAAAGAGGTATTTGTTCTCATTTAGAAATTTTGCCAAACTACAGCCTTTTCCATGGAATATTTTTGTTTTATCAGTTGGAAAAGCCTCAAAAACCTGCCCATTAAACTTTAAGGAGGCCGGGGACTCACAGCGCTTCTGAGTGCACATGGTCTGGAGATAAAGGTGCCTTTAATCACTGCGACCGACTGTCCAAGTGATGGGTTCTCACAGGGTGATTAATATGTGTTTCCTCAAGGTGAATGAAGTCTGAGTACTTCCTAGCTAAAGTTGCAGCACCTGAAGGGCAGGAGGACACAGAGCCCAGGTAGTAAACTCACAACAGCAGCAGCACTGGGCCCTTCTCAGCTCCTTGAACACCACCGTGTAAAATAAAATCCATGTGTACAGCAAAGTCAAACACAAAGATAACTCTTAACATTGCAATTACTGCAAATAATCTTAATTAAAATAGGCATAGGAAGATGATGCTACAGGTCTGGCCTTTCCAGTCACCCATGGACCAACAAGGTTTAAATCAGAAGGAATTTTTCAAAGTACATTTGAAACTTGACATTAAGATCCTTTCCCCTCTGAAACACAGGAGCTCACTAGTTATCCTGCAGTCTTTAATGGATGTGGCAACCCTCCCACTGCCCACTCTAGAAACCAAAAATGAGCACGAATACAGCACAGTTACAGTCCTTGCATCTCTGCTATTGACAATTTACACAGTTCACTGAAAACTGATTTTTCAAAGCAATTCATAGCATGACATTTTCTATTTTTTCTAATGCGGTTTTATGGCTATTCTTTCTTTCACATATTCTCAGTGCTGACTAAAGAGCCATATTTAATCAGATGTGCTGGATAAAGTGCTCTCTGTTTTTCACTTCACATAGGAAGCTGTTAGAAACAAGGGGGCTGTCATAATCAAACACGTCATATGGAAAACGAATCACGTGGTCCCGTTTTGTTCATCAGCTCCATTTTTATCACCATCTTCAAAGGCAGCCATAATTATGGTGTAAAAAAGTCCCAACTCTCATTTCTCAAAATAGCCTGTGCTATTTCATGGTGCACTTACAGAGCAGAAAGCTTTCCATGCTGGGACAAAACAGCTTACATGAGAGATTCTTTTAGCTGCCAAGAGAACTGTAAAAAGGAAGAAATCACATCTCAAGATCCAGAGATCGTGTGTTTAGTCAAAGATTTCAGAATAAACTTCTAACCAATGCTTGCAAATTACAGGACCCAAAAGGGTCCTTGGTTGACTGACACCAACATTGTCTCCGTTGCAGTCCTTGCCTTTCTGGTTTCAACTCCTGCTAACAGCAGTTTATAGATACTCTGCTAATAGTGGATACATAGGGACTGGGACAGAATCTCACACATAAAAGCTAATTCTGTCACTAGGATAGTCTAATGAACATAAATACCTGGTGTGTATATACCTAATCCCACTATTCCTGCTGCCCTGCTAGGCTGGGAACAAGCAGCGGTGTTTGTGGAGGGCTGAATTTCACTTGGGGCTCTCCTCACGCTTTCTGTTTCCTGGCTTATTCAGCATCAGCTTGATTTGAAGACAGAAGCATAGATATAGAGAATAGAGCAGAAAGTCATACAAGCCTTTGGTGTATGTTCGGCACTAGTATTATCTCTTCATGATTATTATTAGTATTTCAGTTGCCCCAATGATGAATACTTAGAGCTTGCTGCTTTTCTCAAAACTATTACCACGGAGTTCCAGGAGGTGTGTATCCTCTTGCTGAGTTATCAAATGTGAGGTTTCCTGGCAGATTCCAAATGGCACCGGTTCTCTGCAGGGAAGTGAAAGGATTATTTCATAGATACTTGATTAGCCTTTAATTTTTTCAGAGTTGGAGTCTGAAATCTTACTTTTGTTCCCTTGGGGTTTTCTAATGTTTATGGATGAATTGCTTTCAGAGGAGAAAAGGCAGCAGGACCTTAATGTTCTTGCTATGAGACACTCAACTGATAACTTACATTGCTTTCTCTTTCGTATTTCTCTGGTCGTTCTCCAGTAGCAAACTTAAAGGTTGTCCTTCACGTATTTCATAGAGGTTACACAGAACCTCACACCAGCCCAGATCTCAGAAGTGACAACAGTGAGGAGATAAAACCCTTCTGTTAACCCCCTTACAGAAGAAAATAGATAAGCATGAAGAAACTGAAACATGTTCTAGAGAAACTCGCACTCAGCAACTGCTATCTTGCTGTACAGATAAACTTTGTGTGTGAAGAACTAAGTCTGATAAATTAATAGACTAGCTGCTATGGGAGGGAGAGGATAGGATTTTAAATTGCATTAAAGATGTCCCATACGCTTTAACCACTAATCCAATCTCCATAAACCCCTATTTTGCAGTTTTCACAAAGGATATTGCACCTCTGAGAAAAGCAGGCCTAGGGAAGAAGCTGATGATTCCATGTGAGGTAAATTCCCTTCTGCAAGGAGAATTCCAGACGCTCTGAAACATCTTGGTGATGTGGGATAGAAGTTGCAAAAAGCCCTCAGCGAAACAAGAGCAGAGGGATGCCCACTGGCTGGCTGCAGTACGCACACTGCGCTCTCTGGGCTTTACACATGGATTTTAAATAGCCACTAACTGGCATGGCAAAGGCTAAAGTGTCACTCCACACCAAGGTGGTTCAGGAACTCCTGCTGCAGTGATGCTGCTCTGAATGAGGCTGTTTCCTGAGGAGCTGGTGAGGAGCCTTCACAGCCAAGTAGAGCATGGCAGGAGTTTAGCATGAGGCTGAAATGATGGCAAAACACAGCTGGTCTGTAGTCAAAGAAACGACAGGAGAGCTTATGCTTATACAGACTTCCACCACTGGGCTCTGGAGCCTGCTCCTCATTCCCAATCCTAGGATCATGACATGTATCCTTCCTGGCACAAATGGATACCTGATGGCTCTAGGGTAGCTCCTGAGAGAGGCACCAGGAGAATTATACAGAGACTCCACAGATCCTGATGGATCAGTGTGTCACGTGCCATGCAGGGACAGCGGCTCACCCCTCTGCTGAGGGCAGGATGTCGGCACATCCCTCAGCTGGAAAAGGGTAGAGAGAGGATCTGTTAGGCCCAGAAACCACTTAGGGAGCAGAATTTTGGGAGATGGCAGCTTGACAGGTAATAACCAAGCAGCCAACCTCACAGGCACGGTGTATAGCGAACATTGGCGTGTCCTGTGCTGCTAATCTTAGGTGCAGGTAAGCGCTGTTCATCTCCCATCAACCTCATCGACATTATCGCTTAGGGATAGCGTTCAGGTCTGTCAGGACAGGAAACACTGAGGAATGGGAACAGGGAGAAAGGACAGCCTATGTAGGGCAAGGTTTTAATTTTCAGAGACTTGTTTTTCTTGGCAAATGAATGAGTGCTGGCACCTCAAAATGCTCCAGGAGAGCTCATATCACATAGATGACAGGCATAGAAAGGAGACTGCCCTGAGGCATAGCATTAAACTCCACAGACTAGAGATAAAAACTCTCCTTTCTCTGAATTCTCCTCAAGTCTGAAAGAGGCTGCAGATACCTTCTTCTGGCCTAACACCAGATATGTTGGGTTTTGCAAGCCCCAATCATTTTTCCTTGTATAAAGTAAGTGCAATTTGGTATCTCTAAATTAGTTTGGTGATTGTCCCAGGCAGATGCTTCTCATAACAATTCTTCAAGAACACATTACATGAGAATAATTTTCTGCCTTCTTACAAATTTACTCATTTCTCCCCCGATCAATCGAACTGCTGTCAGTCATTCCTGCAGATCTGGCAGCACAGACACTGTTTATACTGTAACTGCTAAAATTCAGCAAATTGGCCTTGGAAAATTACAATCCACATGGGATACATGAAGCGGTGTTAAAGACGAGGCTGGCATCCTTCTTCCTCACTTCTTATTCATGTGATTTCTTTAGGTTGTTTCTTCTTGCTCATCCCAAAAGACCATAGAGAAAATCTCCCTCTAAATTCAAGTCTTAGCAAGGGATAAAGACATACTATGCACATTAAGCTTGTATCAGAAAGACTGCAGCTGAGCTCCTGCAACACTGAAGTTCTTAGGAAAATACTTGTTTTACCAGACTCGGCTTTACTAACCTGCACCAAACCATCAAATAATGCTGACTGCACAATTCAGAACCTTCTCCTGAAACACAAGCACCAGTACACCAGCTGCCATAGTCCAGTGCTCTCTTGGATGCCACTTAAAGGAGGCCCAAGACTGGATCAGCTGAGCACAGCAGTGGTCCAAGCAGGCTGAAGGATGATGTCAGATGCCAGGAGAAGATTAGCAAGAGTCAGAGTAGTGGTGCTGTCACGTATGGACACTGTTCATAAAGCAGAAACAGCTTCAGAAATCAACTGTTCTTCAAGAAACTCATCTCCTCAGTGGGGAAAAAAAGAATGGTGAGTCCAAAGGACCAGATTTGGTTAAATCTCATCACATTAACTAGTTTAAACACATCTCTGAGGTACAGCTAAAGCCAAAGACTGTTGTATTTAGATGGGGTTTGTATGTACCTAGTTTATATTCAGGTTTGGACTTCGGGTCTGTGATCAAATGAGGACAGTCTGAGCTTTTGATTTGTTGGGAAGAGTTGTTTTACGTTTCAAAGCCCTTCCTGTTTTAATTTGGTATCTCAGGTGAACAGGGATTATTTCCTCTGTCTAAATTAAAGCAAAAATCAACCTTCAATCTAGCAGCAAAACTAAAAGCCTTTGCCAAAGCAGGGTCCTCGAAACGAAACACCCACCCCTGAAACCTCTGGGGTTGGTCTCTTTGTAACACAAATTCCAGATTTAAACTTTTTGAACTCTCAAAGATAAGAGGAGAAAAAAACTACACAGCAAGTCTGGAGTCACACACAGCAGTGCATGTGGCAGCTCAGTTACAGGATCACAGAATGGCTGAAGATGGAAACGACCTTGGAAGTCCCCTAGTCCAACCTCCCCTTGCTCAAGCAAGGCCACCTACAGCCAGTTGCCAGGACCCTGTCGAATATCTCTAGTGATGGAGACTCCACCACCTTTCCTGGCACCCTCTCAACATTGTCTCTGATTTCAATTGCCTTTCTTCAAAATGGCAAACTAAATGGTTTTCACACTATCTAGGGTGCCTATCATAAATATGTCTGGGAGATAAACTACTTGTAACTTTGCAGGAAGGGCAGGCAGCAAGCGTATAACTCAAAGGCACCTTTTCCAGCAGGCAGGCAAACACATCAGCCTAAAACTAGGCAGAACCTCTAATAGCATCTGCCTTCACTATCACCTAAGGTAAGTCAGGATGAAAGTAAAAGGCAAAAGTTTTTAACTTCTCCTTTCTTGTGTAATACCATTAGTTCACACTTTCAGTCTTTTACTAAAGCAGGGATACTGACTGCGTGTTCAACCTTCACTAAGAGGGCTGAAAATGATAAAATGCTTCCTGGCATTTTAGCTGAGACCACAGGGAAAAAGAATAAAGAGTGGAATTTATTGATGCTTCTATTAGAATAAAGTCATTCTTGAATAAGAAAATATTGAAACAGACTGTCTAATGAAGTGATCACAAAGGGTCTTTTCAAAAGACCCTAAGTGGATTCATCCTCATTTATTTTCTCCTTCCACAACAGGCCCTTAAATGATCTTTGTATATTGTCTGCACTAAATCCTGCAGGGTTGCTATTTCATTTTGAAGAAAAAAGCTTTTAGGCTGCAAGGGATTCATTCAGGCAGAGCTATTATGCTTATTGTGACTCTGCTGCAGAGCCAAGGGATTTACTATATGCTCATTAGATCCTGCTTTGTTCCAAAACAATCTTTTACAATGCAAATTTTAGCATGCTGATCTCCTTAGAATAACGCTTTCAAAAAAGGGCTGTTAAAGTAAAAGCTTCTTCTAATGCAGAAACGCTACAAACTGAGATTAATTGCTAATATTTTAGACCATGAAGACATCTGGTGTCTCAGCTGAAATTCAGCTTTGAACATGGTTACGAGAAGGCACAGGACTCGGTGTTACGGTACAAAGCAGTACCATGGATGGTCACAGACCTGAGGCCGCATTATAAAGTCATCATAGATGAGGCACCTTTATCAGTTGGCTTCTTGGTGGCTGGTGTAAAAAAGACTCGATTTGTTCAAGCACTGGCACCTGAAGCATCGAGGAGAAGCCTCACCAGCAGAGATGTTCCCTCACCAGGACCTCTAAGGAAGCTGCATAATGTGAGAGGTGCGAGTTCTCCTCATCTCTGCCACATCTCTAGAGCACTGCTGATGAAAACCAGGAAGAACTGGGACAGCTTCCATCTCTGTAAATTCATGTTTGGCACCTGCGATCTGCAGAGGTATTGACGATGCAGGGTGCACTCTTGTTTTTGAAAGCATTAATTCTATCTTGTTCCTCCTCCATGACCTTCCCAAGGGAGCAGTTGTACAAACACAGAACAGTGAATATTATCATCCAGGAGATATACCTGGTAGCTCATACTTAATAGTTCCATAAATCTCACTAAGTCTTAGTGCTTTAAGTGTACAGCAGAGATAATACTGCTGTAAGGAATAGTGGGAACCTGTCTTGCTTACGTACAGAAACCAGCCAGCCTAGTGATGCTAGATTAAAGCATTCTCTCATGTACTCTGATTAGCAGAGCTCAAGCTGGAGGTAAAATTTATACTGAAAACTGATGTCTAGGAAGAGAATTAATAAAATATCATGCATAATAAGAAAAAAAATAGTTTGCTAGCAGAAGCACGAACAAATCATTACAGCAATTCCAGCCATCCTTTCCGACACACCCATTTTCAATCACATCAGCAAACTACACATGCAATTTATATTAAAATACCCACAAATCATCACCTGCTTATACTGGACAAGTTCATCTGGTGGGGATAAGCACCTGCTCACTAAACCATCTGAATTCAGATGACATCCTGTTTTCACACAGTAAGTGCCAAATCCTTAATGAACATCAGATACAGATGTGCCAGGGCATGGCTTTCACTTGGAATGCTTATTTACTTCAGATGGCAAATCCGTGATTAAGATTCTCCTCCCAGGGAAAACATAACCAGTGCCATAGGAAGGTGCTGAAGGAGGGGAACTGCCCATAAACAACTGGAATAAGCTACGTGAAACATGTCTGGAGTTTCAAAAGCACACCTCTGACCACCCTGCCCTTTCGCCCAGCGCTGCTCCCCTTGGAACACATGCAAGTGTTCTTATACTGCAAGAACACCACAAAGAAGATGCAAAACCCCTCTGCTGAGTCTGTTACAACGTGCTTTGACTTCACCTTTCTGACTAAAGGACAGCACATGTCTGGAAGGATTTTTGGCTACCTTAGAGGAAGGGCACAAAGGCAGAGAAGAGGAACTTTAACAGAAAGAAGTGCTATTATGCCCTAGTCCTTCACTCTGCTTAAATGCTTTATTGCTACTATTAATGGACAGATGATAACATTAATCATAGGCTGTGAAGTGCCAGACAAACTAAGCCATTTATATGAACAGAGAGCTTTGACACCTAAAGAGCTGGTAAAAGGATGTGATTTGGGTAAACCACAAAAGAAAAAGGCTGTTTGTGCTTTGATGGACAACTCCCTAAGGAATCTCCAAATCCTAGGACTGCAAAGCAGGCTTTCACGTTTGTAGATTTGCTGTCTCTCCAGGGAAAATTCAAGTGAGACCAGACCCAGCCTTGTACCAGCTCTTTTCATTTCATTTCTTCAGGACCAGTTATTCCCATTTACAAATATTTAGGCTTTATTTGACAAATTCTTTAGTTTGGAAGATTTTTCTTTAAATTTTTGGAATTTTGTTGTTGTTGTGCTGTCGTATAATGAAACCAACAGAAATGTATTGATGGTGACATAAAAAAGAGATTGCTATGCATGGTTTTGTTCTTTAAACTAGACAGGACACATTCTGTCTAGCATAAGGATGTGAAAATACACACATGTATTTGGCAGTATTTTTCCCAAGAGCTGAAAGTGTCCTCAAAATTGAACACTGTAAATATTAGCTTCAGCTTATTGCCAAGCTAGTGTCCTGTACTATTAAAGTGCTGAGCAAATAAGGGATGTTCTTTGTTTGCAAGAGATTTCTGGAAGTTAAATATAATAGATACAGATACGGTTTCAAACTGAACCAAAAATGTGCTTGGCATTTCAAGGTGTCTCAAAATACGGAAAGTTCACTTCAGATGAAGCAAAATACTTTGTTTCAACAACATCTGAAAATACTCCTTTTGAGAACATAATTTAAAAGATTCCCTTTTCCAAACACATGAATTTAGCTATAAATTTCTTTTGCCAAACCTGTATTTTTTTTCCCCAAATAACTTTGGAAAAGTACTGTTCTATTGTAGACAAAAATATCATTTGTTGATTATAAAGAAACATTGACCTTCACTTTCTCCCTTTTCAAGGCTTCTTTACATCATTCATCATCGTTCTCACTCCTAGGCTGGGGACCTAGACACCCAGTATCTACTGTGAGCAGGTTATAAGAAACCCTTCCATCAGAAACAGCCTTAAAAACAAACTATGTAGGAGAAAGCCCCTTGCTCCAAGCCAAGTCCACGTTCTCCACCTCAGACACCTATCATGCTGGGAATTGGCAGCAGGTCTGTTCCTGCCCTTGGAGACAACTGTAAGACAGAGCTCAGCAGAGGTTCGGAGGATGTTTCTGTATCAAACTTCCTTGCTCTTAACCAAGGACTTCCATCCTGACACCTAAGGATGATTTGCAGATGCCCACTGTGAGCAGAGAGAACAGTATCCCAAGTTCATGCACAAGGAAATGAAAATAGATGGCTTTCATTGATGACTCTGTCCTTATAAGAATCCATTGCCTCCGTGAGCTTCTTGGGATGAAAGGATTAGAACAACTAGGATATGTTAGATGATGATTTCAGGGAATATGTAGACAACTTGCTTACACAGCATGCTGCTCTGTCCCACTCAATCCTGTCCTTATTTACCCTTCCCAATCCCAGCACAGAATCCATTACCTCTCCATTTCATGTATTGCTACACATTGAAAGTGATTATGGTGCAAATATGCCCTCACAAACATGGCACTGCTTGACTTGCATCTAACAGAGCAAGCCAGAGCCAGTTATATATAGCACAGTCATGAAATACAGGTATCGGTACAAAAGGTTGTCAGACATGACCAGCAAAGTATCGCATTAGAATAAATAGAGAGTTTACTTAATGACCTTTGGCATTTTATGTTCCCAGACAGTTGCTGTAGTTTTACTCCAAAATATACACCTCAACTACAGCTTGGCTAAAATACATAAATAAACCCAATTCCTCTGTCACTCCAGTCATTTGTTATTTCTGGAGAAGAGCAACAGCCATTAAATACCACTTTGCTGAATTAAAGTCTGAATTTCTCACTGAAAAGGACAGTGCCACAGGATTAAGTAATTCTTTCATCACATGGCTGATGTGTTTTATCCCTGCTGGGTCACCAGCTCTGCACTTACCGAGCTCCAGGTTTTATCTATTTATTTGTAGAGCCTTTGTTGGACACACTCTGGGCTGCCAAAGAAATAATCATCTTTCCTACTTTTCTTTTCTAATGAATACAATTCTCTGTTAAAAACCCTTTCCTGGTAAAATGGGATAGATGATAGAAAAAATAATTACAAGGGCTGCACTGCTTTGTCTATCATGTATAAGAAAATGTGAACAAATACAGCTCTACATCATTTTTATGGAGGCACTTTTCTGGACTTTCAGTTCATTTAATTTTGCCCTGGAGCATCTTTGCTGTGAGTAACATGGAACACAATCCACTTGTCTGTCCCGTTGCCTCTAAATAATCTCTTTCCATCTTCTCTCAGAGCCGGGCTGTCACAAGCAGTGTAATACCTCTACAGAGATGAGATAAGACAAAAGCAATAACCACAGTCAAGGCCCCCAGGGATTTCTTCACTAGTGCTAACAACAGTGTCCACTGCATCAAACCCCTGCCTTGTTGCCCTGTGTCAATGTTTACATGCTCTGCTGCTCCTATCATTCACCATTTTCAGAGGAATCCCAGCCTCATCATCTGCTCTGTCAGGTGATGGCAACAACAATTTCCCTTCCCCATTTCTCCTGTCACTGTCACCTTCTGCCAACCAACTCTTCACAGCTCTATGACTGAACTATGCTGAGCAATTCCATTAGTGTATGAAGGATGCTGTGTTTAAAAGGTGATTCAAGTACCCTGTAACACTGCAGGAGAAAGGGCTTTATGGGTGCTTGAGTCCCATTGCTGTGACTATGGTAACATGGTTTGTTCACCTGGGCCAGGTAAAGAACTTATCCCAGAGGCATTTGTGCCTATCCTGGCTCATTCCCCTGCTCTCCATATTCCCAAAACATTATCACTGCTGGAGCCAGTCATGCAAATGCCCTGTAATCTGGGTAAATTATAACATGATACAGTCTAGTTTAAACAATAATAGAACCTGTGTTATTTTGACAGATCTGGGAAGATTAAATATACAGCTGAGGTTTAAGGGGAACCATACTCTGTTTCAGAATGAAGACAAAGAGGAGGCAACGTATTCTTACCTGGCTTTGCTGGAAACAAGATCCCTGACTGTAATTTATGTTGGCATGGGTCTGTTAAAGGATGAATTTCAGTTTTTTAGAAGAGCAGTATTGTGGCTGTTAATGTGACAGCAGTTATGAAAGCTTCAGTGACATCCAGATCCTACACATGCACATACTGAAACACCAGAAGCATTTTAACGATCCTTTGAAAGATGGACATGGACAGAAAGAAGTATTTCCTCCCATCCGCCACAGACAAAAGCTGAATACAGGGAAATGAAATGAACTCAGGTTTTCCAAGTTTTGGGCTAGTGCCTTAGCTGAAAGATTATCCTAAGGCAAGAAGCTACGGTCCATCTATGGGCTCTGCATGGAACAGGCACAGAGTTTTTCCTCATTAGCAGATGTCTGCAGGATTTCTGGCCACAAAACATCAGCTCTGCTCAGTATTTCAGAATCTGTGCTCAACACAAGTTTTCTCACCTGTATTATTTTGAAGAGAAATCCTCCTTGGTGTTCTGACAGGAATCAGGAGCTGAGAAGCACTGGCATCCCCAGGTGAACCAGGATGTGTGGGCAAAGAGAGAGCTCCAGCGAACGCACAGCCTGTCCATGAGCACCATAGAGCCACCATGGGTGGAAGCCAAGTCAGACAAATAGTCTGTGTGGCGTAAGATGAATGTAACCAACCTTGCCTTCCAATTAAGAAACACATTCTTAATTTCTTCTCCAGTGCAGTTTAACTGGGATCCTCCTTCCTCATTAGAGTCAGAGATTACTGATGGTTCCCAGAACACAGGCTAATAAATACACATCCTGACAGATACATACAAGTTACGAGAATATACAGACACTGTTCTTAGAATTGTCTAAATACCGTCTCCCAGTACCTGTGATGATTCATGTCAAAATGCCCTGGGGAGGGCTCAGTAACACCAGCTGCTCCCTTGAGAGAACATGTCACATACATTCAGTGTCTGCCTGCATCCATGCCCGTAGACAAGTGACACAACCGAGTGGAGCATCTGAAGGTGGTAGCCACAGATTACCAGAGAACTCTGTAGGTAAACCTGCCCAATATCTGTACCTGTCAAAGTGGTCAAACCTCAGGGGGAACAAAGTCCGTGCAGATGGACCAAGAAAAAGTCCTTTTGTTCCTCTGACAAATTAACTGTATTTCACTGGTGTTCTTTCTAAATCGCATAATTGGGTTTTTACATCTCAAAATAGACCATACAGTGAGACTTCAGCAGCCCAATCTATTTTCCGAGAGAAGTCAAACTGAGAGTTTGATAACCAGCTGCATGGGAAGAACTTCTCTGTCCCAGCTCTTTAATGTATCAGAAAAAGACATTGTGAAATCTCATAATTGATAGCTAATGCTAGAGAAATTCTAGCTTCAGAATAAATTGGGTTTTTTTTAAGCAATAAAACTAATTAAACATTGAACAGTTATTGGCTTACTATGGCAAATTCTCTACTACTATAAGGTTTTTTGCAGTGAAGCTAGGCATCTTCTAAAGCCTGACGAAAACCTGGAGCTGTCTGCGTAAGCTGCTGGGTCAGGATCACGGCTCTCCATTAAGCCAGTTTAATTCAAGGAGCCTGTTAGAAGTTGAGGGATTTAACCTTGCATATCAAGTTTACAAAGACTTGTGGAAGAAAATACCATGGCTCAAAAGCAAGTCTGACAATCAGCAAACTACTTCTCCAGCTTTTATGAAAGCATTAAAAATACATCAGGCAAGACTGGGCTCAACCCAGCCTAATGATGCTTTGATGCAGAATTAGAATCAATTCAAAGAGTATCTCTTTCCTTCAAGTTGTCAAGCTACGATTACTATAACTACAGGGCAAGGGATACAGGTGGAAATTAATAACTCCCTCACAAGGGGAAAAACAATATCATGCATCAATTTCTGGTAATCCAAGACACAATAGAACAACGACTTCCTTTGCTTGTAATCACTAAGGATGCGCAGTAAACCTGGAGTTATCAAGCAGAACAGACTTAATGCACTTGAGAGAGGTACAGTCATGGTTTTATATTAATAAACTCAAGAGTAGGCAGCAAGCAACAGCTACTCCTAAGTGGGCGCCATGGCCAGAACTGAGCATACTATGTGACAACACCTCAGAAGAAAATGTTCTGCAAATGTCTTCCTCAAATAGAAAGTGGAAACTTTACTTTTAAGCTAGCCCTTGAGGACAGACATCATACAATGGACAGCTTAAAAACGGCAAACAAATGAAGCAGAGGAAGCAGCTGCTGGTGGGAATAGCTCAGGTGAAGGGAGCTGGTCCCAAACCCACCTTCTTTCAGTAGCAGAGCAAAGCCATCTCTCACCCATCACAGTGACCATGCAGGAGCTGAGGAACTCCGTGGTGTCTCTAGAGGGCAGCCCCAGGCACTCTGCACATGCACTGGCTTCAGACACTGTTGAGCTCTGAATGCAGCTGCACTGTAACCTCCAGACACAGAGGGTGTTTGGACGCAGCATCCTGGGGGATCTCGAAGCCAAGAAGGATCTTGGCAATTACTGCCCACAGGCAGCCCCCTGCCACCCCAGAGGCAGGCCTATGGACTTCCCTTGTAGCCCTGGGTGGATTATCTCAACTGAGATCTGCCAAGCTACTTTCTATTTTTAACTATTAGATTGCATTTTGCCTTTGTCTGCTGACACAAGGTAAACTGCACTACTAGAAATCTTCTCTTTATGTCCTTTGAGATCACTAGGAAATCACTTCTTGCCTTTGCTGCTGACGCAGAATGGCATTACTGAGGGCAGAAATGCAATTTGCAATTGCCTGTAGCTCCTGACCCAGCCAAGCACTTCACTGCTTGCTTAACTATACAGCTCCATGTTATTCCATGGACTGCAGCAGGACTACTTGCACAGCTAAAATTAAATGCCTATTTAAGTGCCTTGTAGGGTTTTGGCTTGTTAGTGATTCACTGCCAATACCTCAACCTTACACTGTCGCTCTCACTTGTAGTGGCTCTCCGGTGTTAACTGGAGTTTAAAAACTCCTTTTAACTCCAAGCTGAACAAGGAGATATGCTTCTGAAAACCCCCATGAGAAGACCTACTGAAGAACCCGCTATCTTCCCTACTTATGCAATTTCCATAACAGAACCGTACATCACACTTATCTCATTAGCAGTCATCACCTCAGGCAGTACACACAATGTGGGTGGGTTTTCTTTCTCCCGATTACCTAGGAAGTCTTGCTGCCTCTAATTTTCCATGAATCTCATAAATTGCCACTGAAATCTTTACAGCTACAGTAACCTGGAATGTAATGCTCTAAACCCGTTTTATACCAAATAAAACAATTTAATACCTAATAAACTTTATGAAGAAAAGCAACATATTTCTAAGCATTTCTTCGTAATGAAATCAAACCAAAGATGCTTGAGGGAGAAAAGCTCCATGTCTGTGAGTAGCAGCCTTGCGTATGTGCTGACATAGGGTAGGGTAGGCTTGAGTAGGCATTGGAGACCTCAAAACCAACCAGTACAATCTGATTGTCCAGCCAGATTTGGCAAAGCTGTAGCACTGGGTCCATCAATGAAGAATTACTAATCCTTTTCACAACAGACAATGCACTGAAGTGTACCAATGCCGATAAAGAAGGAACACCAAAAGGCAGTGAAGAGGCAAGCAGAGCTCCTGTAACTCTCCGATTGACAGGTTTGGTTTGAATGAACTTTGCAAAGCACCAGAGGCTTTTCTTCAGAACTGTGAGGATGGCAAAAGCACAGAAACAATCTCCCCCCTCCCAAGTTCAGCTGAAGCCTGAAAATGCTGATGTGTGAAAATGGGAGTTAATTTTGCAAGAACATTCTGGAGCACCCAGATGTCAACCTCTAGAATTGTGCAAGAGACGATTCCTGGATTTCATTTTAACCGAGAACAGAGAAAGGCACCCCCAGATGAAACCAGATTCTGCAGTTTGGAGAACAGTCTCATCCCTTTGTTCCTCAGTTCAGTTTGTAACAGATCTGATCAAATTATAATATGGTTTAGCTAGAAGTGTAAGGAATCAAAACTGCGTGAATGAAAAGAGGCTGGGTCACAATGGTAACAATGACTTATAAGGGTTAATTCCCACATCTGAAAGCCCAATAACTCACAAGCACCCCATCCAGAAGTACGTTTCTCTTGTGCAACTAAAATGTTCCATCATGCACCCAGTCTGATGCACTGTAACAATTTGTCTCTCTCTACAAAACCATAAGGAATGTTTCCAAAAGCACTTCCAAGAGCCACAGAGGGTAAAAGACCTCCTTGCCTGCAGAAATGCCCATGCTTCAATCATCAGTGCCTTTCTACATTTAAAGTTGCTTAAGTGCTTAACACTCACAGTGCGATGCTTTGTAGGAAGCATGCCCTACAATGCATCACTAGCACACAGTCTCTATCCCCTATTTCGTTCTCTTTTTTTCCTCTGGTACCCTTCATACAACAGAACTAAACTGTACTTTCAGCTTGGTGGTTGTAAATTTACAATCATGTCACTGACTTGAGTGAAACTAAACCAGCCTAAAGACATCGGCTGGCCCCACAAGCAGCTTTTGTGTATTACAGATGTGCTTCTCTCCTCTCGCCTGATCTGTTATCACAACTGGGCACAGCAATACTCTTGTGTTTTCAGCGTATGCTAAAGAACCTCAAACAACAAAACCCACTGCTAAGAAAACTAGTAGTATACTTCTGCAGTTTGCCTTACAGACCTCTTGGAGTAGATTGTGTCCTCAGCTTTGTAGTGAGAGGCTTCAAATTTTAAACTTATCTTAAATAAAACCATGAACTTTTACACTGTCTTTATCTTATGGAGAAGTTGTATTGTAGAAGATGATCTTGTTCTGACAGGGAAGCAGTACCGATAAGAGACTTAGCTCCATTTCTCAGTTTCTCAACTTAACTGACAGCTTCAGGCTTTGAAGAAAAAGCCCTCACTGACATAATGACTGTATTGATGTAGGGACCTCTGAGTGACCTCATTCTAGATAGAAAACTGCTTCAACTCTAAACTCTGACCAGCTTCAATAGACAAATGCAAACAGCAGCCCATGAGATATGTTATCTAAAACAAAGCGGAAGATGCCAGCCCTAGTACTTCACCCCAGCTCTGGATACCACAACTGGAAGAAACCAGTTTGTAGCCCTGACATGCTCATCTTTGGTTTGGTATCAGAAGTCTGTGTTTTATCCTATCGTAACAGAACTTGCCCATTTCTCCTCCTGTCCATATCCTGCTCCATCATCCATTTCTCCAGCTGCAAAAGAAAAATGAAGAAAAAGATCTACTCATTTCAGAGCTAACGTGTATATTCCTGTGAATGGGCAGTGTGGGAAATCACGCTAATTATGACTGTGTTATAAGAAGTTAGGTGAGTAAACCATATGCCTGGGTATGGTAAGTGAGTAAACAGTATGACTGAAATGGAAAGTGTGTCTCAACACAAACTATCGGTCTACCTGCTTGATTCTCCCAGTAGCACAGGAGCTGTGAGTGCTCCTTCAGGCACTCATCTCTTATATTCTTAAGCAGATAAACATTTTTAAGCATTTCCCCCAACAAGTGGGAACTCAAACACTGTCCTCAAAAACCTTTGTTATAGTGGGATGAAATTAAATCTGTGCTTGCCCTGGATGCTACTGCATCTGTGAGTGACGGATCTCTATAATCATCTTCCACTTAATCAAAATACAACTCAGCATAGCTGTGATTACACAATTTCAAATGATGAGCAACAGTTTTCATCTTTTGTTTTGATGAATTCAGAGTTCTCTACATAGATAACAAGGTTAATTTGTTATTCAGAAATGGCATTTAATCATTGAAGGACATTCTGATTCTGACCAGAAAAAAACACCCCGACAACCAAAGGGAGAATAATCACAAAGTGTTTGATAAATGCAGTGTTCATTGAACAATTCTGTCCAAAGTGTTGAGCTTAGCAAAAGCAGGCTACGTGAGCAAAAACTGTACTGACAAATGGGAAAACACCCCAACCCTGTCTCGCTTCACTCCTCTGATAGCTCACAACATCTACAAGTTGCTACACAGGAGGCAGTTTTTAGAGGAATTTGCAGTCGCTTTGTATTCTGAACAAATCCACTTGCTCAGCAAGAGAAATAGCATTAAACTGCTGACAGAATATACGAAGCAGAGCTGGTTTCAGATATTCATACTTTAGACTGTGTCAAAAGTGCTGCAAACGTTAATATCAAACCATGACTACTTCTAATAGAAACTATGAGAAAAGTCAAAACAAAATGTGTTTTCTAAAGCAAGAAGCTGAAAAAAACACGTCTCAGGTTGATAAAGAGACTGTAGAAAATTCAGGTACTGATTTCATGGGTATTAACTATGCATAATATACATATATAAGAAGAGAGCGTAACCTTGTGGGTAGGGCATTTTTGTAAGTCAGAGGAGAGCTGGCGTGAATCCTTTGTTCTGCCAAAAGTGCAGTGTTTGAATAAGACACACACCTCGGTGTACTCATATATAAAGGGCAGACAATAAAATTGCCTTCTTTTAAAAACACAGCAGAATCAGAAGCTTAAAAAATGCACAGAAATTAAAAACCTTCCTCTGTTCTTAAAACAACAGCACAAGCGTTTTAACATACCCACAATGCGCTTCCTTGTGCAGAACTTGGTACTGACTCAGAGTAAGGGTCCTCCTGCCATCGCTGATTACTGGGGTGCCCATTTGGGACTCCTTAAAGAGAGTCAATGAATGCACCTCTTTTTAGCCACCTACTGTTATTTCCCAGTTTAGTCACAGCAAGAAGATGATGGCTGAGCGGGGTGCCCCCCTTTCTGCTGCTCCATACTTCACCATGCTGTGCAGCACATCCTGTTGTGAGCACTGCCTTTGCTTAGATGGATCATCACAAGTATAAGGGCACAGGCCATTAAATATAATTCTGCCTTAACTCAAGTACCACTCTATGAAATGGCTACTACTCCCACCAATTTCAACAAGACACATATTAGGGCAAACCAGTATTTTATGTCAACAATGGATGATATCTACACTAAGAGTGAAGTAGAGCGTATTTCTTTAAGTCTCTGATCTTCAAGGACTGCAATTTAAACCATTTATATATGGTGAACATTACAGTGTATACAGCTTTCATAATTTTCAGCCATCCTCAGCCACAAAACAAGCCCTGCCTGCACCAGGTTAGCATCCTCCCTGAACCTCCCCCTTGGGTAATGTTGTCCCACAGCACTGCTTTCCCAGTGTTTCCCTATATCAAAATGGAAAGTGGCATCAAGTTCTGGGAGAGCAAGATTTGGCTCTGAAGTGGGTACAAGAGGAAATTCACTGAAGTCTGGAAGAGAAAACATTTCATCATCATATTCCCTTGCTTCTCTGCAACCCTGGAGAGAACCAAAGCATTGAGCTCCCCAGCTGCTAGGTAGTCCCCTGGGTAACATTAGTACCTGGGGTAGATTTGAGCACTCACAGTTTGCTCCAACTTATATTATGCTGCCCATCTGCTGGTGCAGGAAAATGAACCTACCAACGCAGAAGCACTGAAAGTGCTTGGCTGTCCCATCAGTGAGGTGATTAGTAGCACTGGCACACTTTCAGCAGCTACTGCACTCAGACAGAGAGAAAGAAAATACATTTTCTTCAGCTGAAATACAGAAACTGAATCTATAAACATAAAGCATCTGCTTTGTGGAAGTGAAAGAAAAGAGAAGGGAAAAAAAGAGAGAAACATCACAGTTTTAAAATGATAAAAGCCCCTCTAAGAACAACACAGTGTATTTGCTGAAAAGGTGTGCAGCATCGTTTGTCAGTTATGAACTTTTAAAGCGAGGATCAAAAGGCACTGAAGATGGAGTGCTTACATGACACTGCTCTATTTTTCTCTTTCTGAAAGCCCTACAGTGCTTTTAACACAAGAAAACATCAATGCGGCAATCACATTTCTGCCAAACAAATCTTCAGCATTGACAGTTAGTGGTTAGTAAGCCTCTTGAGTGCAACTAGCAATTGCAGGGATGACACCATTGGACATCAGACCACACGCCACTGCTTGCTGCTGGAAAAGAAACCAGCCTACTCAAACACGTTGACACTTCTTACCAAGTGCTTCTCCTCTGGTGATCACATTCTTTACTTCCATCTTGCCATACCGTGGCACCGGTGCTCTTACAAGCTGTTCTTCAAAACTCAAATAAATATGCAATGGATTCAGGAAAACAAGATCTGATATTTCTATTTACATTCTTTAAAAGCAGCCTCAGGCTGTAGAGTTTAATAAACCCCATCTTTTTCATTATCTTCAGCTGAATGATATAAACCAAATTCCAGCCCTGTTACAAAATTATGCTCTAGTGATGCTGTAACCGTGATGGTTTAGGTACAAAATAATAAAGGTCTCTGAGCAAAAAACCTTCCTACTTTTCCTATGTAAGTAGCTTCAGCTATGGAGTACATAATTCCCTATCTATTTTACTACTACTGTTTCCTTCTTCCATTGTAGTACTTCGGAAATCCAGTCTTGGCCCCACACACCTTTGTATCTGGCACTTACAAAGATCCTGGCAGACACCATCCCTTTTCATCCAGCCACACATCTTGGCATTACCGAGTGACACTACAATGAGTGACATAAGTAATGCGGATGGGAAGCCAGTCTCCAGGCTCTGCCTAATGCACAATAAAAACAACACATAGGAATTTAAAGCAAAATTGTGGCTGGAAAACTTAGGAATGACCCAACTGTCACATTGTTCTTATATAAGCTGCAGAATGCCTCAAGAGAAGAGTGCTAGTCTCTGCAAGGAGTGGCTGTGGCAATGTGTGTGAAGTACTTTGATGCCTCAAAAGACAACTTTATCTCTTAAAGAAAGCAGAGAAATAAAGTGCTACTTGGAGGTAAGTGCCACAAACTGACAAGAGTTTCACCTGAGAGAAATCAAACCCCAGCCCTGCTCAGCCCATCTACTGAAAGATAATGTTCCATTAGGGGAAAAAGAAATAAATCCAGCTGTTTTCAATTTCTTCAGAGGACAAATGTCAGCATTCTCCTTCCCGTTCGGCAGTTCCAACAGCACAAGAGATGAGAATCATATTAATAACCCTGTTTCTCCATTATGCACATAGGAGATACCTCTCATGAACCTATTCTTTAAAATGATTGCAACCTTTCTCATCTTAGGTGGACTCCTAGCAAAGCCAGCACCACTAAGTCAGAGAATGGGTAGCCTGACCAACCCAGCTTAATGAAGCCCATTAGTGTTTGGATAAGGCTCTTGCATCTCCTTCCCATCATTCAGAAGAAACAACTCAAAGGCAGCATTTAGTGATTTGAGTCGCCTTGAAGAACACAAGCTCTAATTGTTCTACTTCTCAGAAGGTGCATGTCGGTTCACACCATCACTCCTGGCAGTACAGCATCACATGAAGGCATCATTGCCCTGTAAATACATTGAAAGAAAACCAGCTTCTACCTCAAAGTACTTGCTGCCCTCAGATAAATGGTGAAAATAAATGAAACAAAGGCAGGAACTTTACCCAAACATTCTATTTTTATCTGAAGAAAGAAACAGCAGTGGAGCTGCTCTCTCACTTCCTAATATAAATAATGGATTTGATATTTCTTCCTCCCTCCCTCCCAGTCAGCATCCCCTTTCCTTCGTTTTATCCCTTCCATCCTAGTCACTGTATTCTTCATTTTCAGTGGAATTTTCAAGTGGAAACCCAAAGGGATGTCAACATGCAGGTCACTGAGCATCACCTGGAATATTTCACCCCTTTTACTACTCTTCACTTAAATCAGATGCACACCTAGCATTATAAAGAAACAGCTGAGCATGATGCTCATCTGCTTGGGAAGGAGGAAAGAAAGGAAGGGGCACTAAATCACAGGGCAGGACGGCATCTAATATTAAAATTACTTTATTGTTTCCACTCCACTTCATTTTGGGGCTAGCAATCAAGCCAGGTCGATTTACATTAGCACAGGACCTGGCCTTCACTTTCCTTCTGAATTGTCTTTACTGGCTGCATGTCAGTAGAGACAATTCAGCCTTGGGCACTGGACAGGGCAAGAAGCCAAGACTGCAGGTTCATGGATGGTTTTTGTTTGTGCTTTGTTTTGTTGTTGGGTTCTGGGTCTTTTTTTAAGCTTCTTTTGGAAAGGTTTAGTGGTATTTATCTACTGCAGGCAAGTGGGCAGGGCTTACAAGAGCAGCTTTGTTCAGCAGGCTTTGGTGTCATGCAGGCGTGCTGCCTTATTTGAGTACCTCTCTATTGTGCAAGGGATTTGTTATTTGTTTGTTGTCACAGCACCTCTGGGTATTAGCCCCTGCTTCTTATAAAGAGATTATTTCTCTATTATCTTTCACACTGTTCCCCTTCAGCCGCTGTAATACTTGAGGATGTTCCAAAAGGCAGAGGGATAATTCAGGGACACTGACAAAAAATTAATGTTGTGGCTTCAGATTCTTTTTCCTGAACTCATTTTCCTTTGAAGTGGCTTCTTACTCCTCAAATAGAAACTCCTTTTTCCTTGCTTTCTCTTAATTCCTCCTTGATATCTACTTTAACACAAGTTTTTAACTGCCGTGGCTTTACTGGTGTCATAACTACTGTTTATGTGGTGCCATAACTACTGTTACCGGATGAATATACCTGCAAAATAAAGCAGCATCAAGAAGCCTGCCCCTTCTGGCAAAGTTGACCCTGGAGAACAGGAACTCTCTTGGCATCTTGATGGAAGTCATAAGGACTTTGTTTTCTCCAGAATAACTGATTTTCTCCTTGAGCCACAGACCTGGGAACTGACCCAGCTCCAGCACCCAGGCTCAATTCCTGCACTGAACCACCCAGCCCTTCACAAAACTTAGTATGCACCTGGTCTTTAAAAAGGGGAAGAGAGGTCTCTGAAGAGGAGGCTGAAAATAAAACCCACATGTCAGCACCATGGAAAATGCCATTAGGGTAATCTCACGTATGAGAAGAATGGGCAGATGGGGGAGATTAATATTACAAGGCTCCCTGTTTCTCACCTCAGTGGGCACAAGGTATAAATTAGAGAGGTTTGTCCTCTGAGCAGGTGAAGAAGTAAAGCACATGCACGAAGCGTGAGTTCCAACAGCATGAGACATTTCCAAGCTTTCCAAAAGCCAGCACTAAACCCAAGCTGTTCTAATTCACTGGTACATGAAAGCAGAAATAGCAAGTCTGGCACCTTTCAGCTTTCTTCAGGATTACAGTTCTGCAAGGACTATGTCTGGAAAAGCATCAGCAGCTTTCAGCTTGCTAAGGCAGAAATAGTTGACATGAGGCTTTGGAACACATTTGAAAAATAAGCAAAATTTAAGGGGAATATGAATCTGGATCCACTACAGCTGCCCAGTTTGTACCTTGAACTGCTGTGGGCTGCCATGCCATTACCAGTTCCAAGGAAGCCACGCTCATCTCTCAGCAAAGCATCAGACATAACCCCTTTATCACTGGCTATAAGTGAGTCTTAGGATGTATTTCAGGAACTAAAAACCATGCAGTATCAGCAGCTTTACAAAGGGTAGATAAATAAAGGTCTAATGGGAGTGATGGGTAATAACTTGCACAAAGGGGTGGTTGAGGTGCATGAAAGAGAAACATTAGATTGCTTCACAAAAATCAAATGGAAACAGCATTCAAAAACAAGTTATCTTGAGATGCTGCACTAAATCTAGTGATGAATGTGCTGATAACTCAATACTTCGTTTTGTGTCATTACTGTAAATCAGACCATTTTTCAGAAGTCTGAATGTTATTCTCTCTTGGTCCATCTTCAGCTAAAGGCTTTCAGCTTTAATGGCACGAATAAAATTTATAGTCCAGAACTTCAAGTTGATTCTCATTCTAGATGGAAGCTTGTCTCCAGAGGTTAGGCTAACATATTTCTTACTCTCATGGATGCTTGGAAGACTTTAAGGAAGTCTGAGGTTGCCAAAAAGCAGAATGAGAAGGAAGAGCTTAGGACATGGGGGAGAACGAGGTTAGAATCAATATCTTAAGTCTTTGTTATGAAAATTCTTCATTCTGGAAAAGCTGCCTTGTTCTTTACTACCAGACTGACACTGAGGAGCCCTCAGCTGTCCTTGTGATGTCCAGTATGTAAGTTTATCCACGGACAACAACCACTGAGCCCAACTCACTCTCATCAGCCTACAACACGGGCTGAGCACGACAGAATATCCACTGACAGCTTTTAGTGGTGCAGGACACAATTTAACACTTCTCCTTTTGATGTTTCAGGGCTTGTCAACACAAAGATAATTAAGAATGGTTAATTAAAAGATATCAAAGTGAATGCACGTAATTAAATAAACATATTGGACAACTATGAAAGCTCTAATTCAGGTGCAAGTGGCTCTACATTGAAGATCTTTGTTTAGCGATCTAAGGTCTCTGCACACATGCATGCTAACTTCACACTTTGAATTGATTCACTCTTTCTGAATCAAATCAGCAAGACATTCCTTTAACATCTTCACTGAAAGGATGTGTCCAATTCGGAAACACTTTGGAATTTGTCACAGACATGTAACCAAGACAAGTGATTTAGTCTTTAGTGTTGACATGAGTAAACAGTTCACTGCTACCTTCTTGAAACACTCAAGTGAAACACTGAACAGTGAAATGCATTCGTGTCTGCTGGAGAAGCAGTCTAAAACTGGAGTGGGTAAACACACATCAAATCAGAAGACAAGAAGGAAAACAACTTCATTAAGGACACTTGGAACAAGTGCGTATAAAAGTGTTTGTACTGTGCTGACCTATCCACCCTATCCAGGATTTGTTAAAGAGATAGAAGAAAACCTCACAACTCTGCAAACACCACTGCAACACTGGTCCTTGCTGCCTATGTGTCCTGAAAGTGGTTCATGCACCTGACCAGACCAACTAGGCTGGAAATATTCTCCCCAACACCTGCTTACAAGCTGTTCATCTTTCATTAACACATTATACACCTGTAAACTTACACACCATTAGGTTTCTGATTTAGAGCTCAGCATTGAAACTAATGCCATACATCTATTTAATAAGCTCATCACCTGTATAGCTGTCCTCTTCCATTATGCACATGACAAGGAAGCATAAGACACTCATTATTACCAGCTCTGTTCAATTATTCAATCAGGGTTTTTCGCTTTGTGAAAGAACAGTGCAGATTACACAGCACATGCTGGGAAAACCCATCTAATGACTTTATGGCTAGCTCACATTAAGGATTCAGTGCAGTGAGCCCAAGGTTTATATTATATGCTAACACTGACGTTCTGAACAGCCTTTTCAAACTCATCCATAGCCTTCCTAACCCTCTAAACTGGCTGAATTACAGTAACAAAGGCTGCCACTGTGTGGTCAGTTTTCTTAGTACTCAGGTAAACACAATCTACCTTCCTTTCTTTATTCCCTTGCTTCAGATGGAAAACTAGAAAGCAAGCTGCTTCATCTTGTTCTAGTGATGACCTGGGTGCAAGAACAAATCAAGGCTTTATATATACAGTGGAACAAAAGAAATACACCGTGCTTGTGCCAAATGCTGTCCTCAGATATATCTCTGCAACCCTGATGCCATCAGCTGCAACAGACTAAGGGAAATGAGAAATGAGATGCTTTTTGCTTCTGCCAGAGAGGAAAGGGAGCTGGGAGAATGCACTGGTGGATTCCAATGGATGGGAAAAGGATCCTACCTTAGCTTCCTCTGGTTTCAAGCTTGAGAAGTCAGTCGCATTGCATGGGTGTTATCTTGTAAATGGCTGGGGACTGATTACTAATGTAATTCTTTTCTGGTCATTCTTAACAGAACCTTTCACTTCAGCCTTTAACTGCATTCATCCCATGTACTGACACACACAGCTTCAGCATTGCTCCTGTAGCAAGGGCATGTAAGTCCACCCAGTGAAAACCTCCCCTTCCTGCCTATCCTGCTAGTGAGAGCAAAATCCTCATGATACAGAGTCAACCGACGCATACAGTAAACACTGATGGCTGCTGTTACTTACTCTGATTTATATAAAGCTTTGTTACAGGAACTCATGTCTTACATGACACTTTGCCTACAACATCAATGTGTTTCCTTTGATACCAGCACATCACATTACTTTAGAACAAATGATCTGCACACACAAGCAAAGATGTGATGGAAACACGGATACATGCGAATGAAGCAGAGAAAACCCAAATTATAGAAAAAAATCAATGCTTCAAATCTGTCCCACTGCAGAAGCTCTGGGCAGCACATGAAGGAAGTACCTGACACTCATGAATGACTGCATGCCTTTGCTTGCAGAGCCACAGCGGAGGTGCCCTGCGATGCTTCAGAGAGAAGCCTGTTTGTTCAGCCTCAAGGTACTGGCACAGCAGGGCCCAGCTCTATTCTTGGTGTGGAAGAGAGGAGTTGCACTGGAGGGCTTTCAGTTTGGTGGGACAACAGGAGACCAGAACTGAGTTTCAAACAGCTACTGCACCTTTACATCTGGCCTCAATCCAAATGAGCTTTCACAGTGTGAATAACTGTGATATTCTGTCCATGGAGGGGACAACTAAAATTTGCCCCTCTGTTTTCTCAAATGACTTCTCTTCTGGTCCAAGCCCACAAAGCCAACAGATACAGTGCAAGAAACAAATGTTAATGGGGCTCTTTCTTGCCAGTTAATTAATAGTTCTTCTCAGAAACCATTTAGTAAATTATTTGGATGATGAATAGTGCTTTGAAAGGGTTTTGCAGTTACTAATAACACCATTCTGTCTTCCTGTTCCACAGCTGGTTTTATTAATAGAATCCTTTCACAGATGAGGGCTGCTCTGCAAGAACATTTGCTAAAATAACATGCAGAAAAATATTGCATGTGGGCTGTTTTGAATCCCTAACCTCTAGGAAACACAGCTCTGTTTTAGGAAACCATCAGTATGCTGGCTGAAGCCAAAGGAGATGGACTGGTTTGAGGAACACAGAGCCTGACGTTCTTGAACGAGAAGCTGCAGTGAGTTTTCTAACTTTCCATAAACCACCAGAGTTTCTAACAGGGAAAAATTCACCCTCTCCATCTCTTATTGAACTGCATCAAGTTTAATGGGCTCTACTGATTCATTTGAACTTAATTGGCTCTAAGATGTTACCTCATTATTAGTTGAGCTGCAGGCATTCATACCATCTTGGAAAGGTAAATTGGCCCTAAACCCAGAGAATTACTTCTTTAATTAGGCTGGATTGATCAGAAAGGCTACAAAGATCACCTGTATTATCTACAAATCAGCACATGAATCCTGCCTAGAGTCAGGGAGTGACAAATGACCGACCATAAAGGCCTTGTCTGGTAGCCCCCGCTACTGTTAAGACCAAGATACGAGATGCTCCAGTAAGGCCATCATCCATTGAACAGGCCACAGGCTGCAATCATGCTTAGCTGAAATTTGTTATTGTAATGAACTGAACCTTCTCAAAGCAGCAGATGCCAGGAGGGAAGGATGTTATATGGATTTCCAATACCAGCCAAACGGCCTCAAACTTGGAGCCAAAATTCTGTCACTCTGCTGCTCTGTGGAGCATCTTGTTTATGGACTTTCATTACTTACTCGGCTTTGTAAACCACTCATTCCAGAGCTCCCAATGGTATAAACAACTTATCATCACTTGCCATCAGCTGTTGTATATTATGTGCATTAGTAAGGTTCCCCATGGAAACACAGCATAATAGAAGCAGTTCATTTTATTTTCCCACTAAGAAAAAGATAAATAAAATAAAGATTTCTGCAGAAATAAGCTGCTGAATATATAAAAATTAATAACAGGGTACTAAATGTTTCCATGCCAAATGACAGAGTAGGGCAATGAAAAGCTGTTCAATATGTTGGGGCCTGGCTTACTTAATACACATTCTGGGAGGGATTTTAAAAACTGCCTAAGTGCTTTTCTAAGTGTCCTGTTTTCAATGACATCTGTGCTTCAAAGCTGCTCAGGTGATCTTGAGGTTTCTCCCTTTTCAACCTACCTTTCCCTGATAGTCCAACCTATGCCATCAGACTGCTCTCAGTAGGAGCTGAAACACATGCAGTGGGGTACACAGACGACTCTGCCATTTGGATGGTGCCAAAATGTATTTTACAAAGTTTCCTGTTGCTTTATTCATTTCGAGTTCCATTCAAAAGCAGCCCTTAGTTAGGATACAGACACCCCTGCTTGCAAAAGCTCATAAACCAATCTTGGTTATATGCAAAACATCTGCACTCCGTATTCTCTTACGGCTATAAATCTGCATTATGTTTCTTTGAGCACCAGTATTTATCTTCATTGTTTAGTGCACCTCTGCACACTGGAGTATTCATTAGGAGAACGACACAGTCATGCAGTGCAGCAATAAATTAGTGTTCTGCCTGAAGAAATGCTATTGATTTTGCATGGCACCCCTGGATTTGCATGTTTGCCAGTTAGCTTAACCATAATACTGTAACGTACATCAAAGAATATCCTCAAGAGCTGAGTCTGCAGCCTAAGTAAGGCTCATTTTGGTGGCATGTTAAGTCTTTGCAGAATGCTGGCCCCCAAACCAATCAATTCAGTGGCTTAGATTTAACCAAGCATTAAAAGAAAAGGTAAACTTTGTAGCTTCCCATCTTTAAGCAGAGCAACAGTGAGGAGTAAGCCCTTCAGCTGACATGCTAGAGTGCTTCTTCTCTTTCCAGCCATTTGAGGGCAGACCTTGGCATGCTAATCCATCCAGCTCACAACCTCCGAGAATGCTCCTTGCAAAACAGGTCAAGCAAAACAGGGTAAAGGAGTTTAGCTACCAGGTAGGAGAATAACAGATCAAAGGACAGAGCCAAAGACACATTCCAGCACAATCACGCCATTCAGAATAGCTTATCCATTTCACAGCTTGAAAATGCAGATCCCTAGAAGAGCAGAAGCAAACACAAGGTCTCTGGCTAGGGCTGAGTCAGAAAATGCAGAACTCCATCACAACACCAGTGATGCCCTGGTAAAGGCAATGGGGGAAGAACGCTCCTTGTGGGAGACACCTGCAGGAGTCATGAGGGATGCAAGTCAGAGGGAAACTGGAAGAATTTAGACCAGGAGTTGGAAGATAGGAGTATACAAGGAGGATCTGCTCCTTGCAAACCTTGGTACCTGCTATCTGTGAGCTGCCCTGGCATTTACAACCATGACAGTGACACCCTGCTTTTTGTCAGTTGGCTATAAAATCTTAGAACTGTGTAGCCTTAGAACTTTAAGTAGCCTGCAATCAATTACTGCAAGAGAGCTAATTGATCACATATGATTAGCCAGATAATTTGCTTCATATTTCCATTAACGAGCCCAAGGGGTATGATTAATAGCTGCAGGGGGTAGAACTTCAGCAGGGCTAGTGGGGAACTTGCTTTGTAATATTGTGAATCCCATTACCCCTAATGGAAATTTAACAGCCAAATCCCCTGTGGATCACTTAGAAAAAATTATCCCTTAAGGTTAAAGGGGATTTCATTAATAGTATTCTAGGATGCTCTGATTTAAAAGTACTGTAAGCCTCCAGTGTCATGCAGAAATATGCATCCTACTGGCTTTTGCATGCCCCTTGTTATTATATCACATTACCCTTCTCAAATGTAATTTCAAAACACAGCTCAGCCTATTGAAATGTAAAGCACATTAAGGGTAAATTTTCTAAAAGTTATTCAAGGAGATTTATCTGCTAAATTCCTATGAATATTAATGGGAATTGTCCAGCCACATTGCCAAGACACTACTCTTAACGAATCCCAACAGTAATTTATCAGGCTTCTTGAATCCTGATGCCTACATATAGCAGAAAGTACACTACATGTAAGTCTAAAATCTGAGCTGGAAATCCACATACCACATTGTTGTGGTTAATGACATCTAATGCTTCATCCTGCACTTCTCTGAGATGTAGACAGAGTCTTATAAATGACTTTTTGGAGTATTTGGCATCAAAAGCCAACACATGGATGTCACTCGAATATAGCTAAAGGATATGCAGAAAAGTATTAAGTTGTCATTCTAGAGTACCTTACTGCCTATCAATCACAACAGAACAGTGGTGAGAAAGCGCTCCTATAGCTGGGCAGCCAAGTTGACAGAGTTAAATTCCCCCTGAAACGCAAGGCTTCGGTTCTCTGGAAACCAAGATCCATTAAGATGGATGCCCAAAAGAGTCACCTTTTAAATACACATAACAGAAGAATAGCTGCAAGTATTAGACAGTGTCTCCAACTGATGATACCAATCATTTCAAATAGGTTTGGCTATTTTCTAATTTATAAGTAATTCACAAATTGAGCAGTGTTTTCACAAATTCATGCTTTGCTGATTATTAAGTTTCTGGCCAGTTATTGTTAACATATGACTGTGACTAATTGTTAAACAGTTTGATATTGGCCAAAGTCATACAGAACTGCATCTACACCTTAATCAACTGGATGAAACTCTTCACACAGGGAAATGAGAACAATCGGCGTCAGCAGTATCACAGTGTGCACATGGACTCACTCAATTTAGCCACAAACATTGACCATTTACTAAAAACACAGATTTGCATGCAAGCAATCCATCTGTGTACATCTATTTGTTAAGGTGTTCAAATCCCATTATGTTGGATGCCCACAGGAACTGGTCCCTAAGACACTTTTCTGTAACATTTTACTGATGCAAACCAATACACAGTCATAAGTGATTGCTTATATATATATATATGTATATATATATATATATAAAGATACTTGGATGTTTTAGTTTAAAGTTAGGGAAAGACTGAGTGGATCAGAAAACGTAAGTTGGCACAGTTATGTGTCAGCCATAGCTTGATGCCACCCCAGCCAAGTTGTTGCAAAAAAACCTGGCTAGTTTAGGAACACTTATGCACATAAGCTGAAACATCCACATTAACCAACTAAATCAACCTGTGTATAGTAACAATCAGTTACTAGCATTAAAGCCATCGCTAAACAATTTAGCTGTAATGGGTATGAAGAGGAGATCACCTTGCTCATCTCTGACAATATCCAGGATATATAGATATGTATAAGTGCACTGAAATAATTTTAAATATTGTTTTCTATTCCACTTCTACACCCTACAATTGTTTTTATACTAAAACTATGTCCACTTTAGGCAATCTGATCCTTGTGTGGTGTGGGGCCTCAAGGTCTATTTTCATCAGGTTAATGAAAGGCAACATTGGATTCTCTTTCACATGAGATGATTTCTAGCTATTTTGTCCATCTACCTAGAGTGATGAATGGATGAGAAGAAAGAAGGCAGCACTGAAAACAAGTGACCACACAGAGAAAGAGAGACCAAAGAAGGAGAAGAGCCAATGAGGCAAGAAGTAACAGGAATAAGGGATATATGAGACAAACCTCAGAACAGAATTAGTTCTCAAGACCTTGAGGATTTCAGAGACTTCTCCATATGCATCTGATCCTGGCCTCCTCTGTTTGCATCCACCTCTGGGTTCAATTCCTGAGGTCACTGCTTCAAATTTCAGATTTTCCTTCAAAATGCACAGCATCTCCAGAACTCTGTATTTGTCTACAGTCAGAGATGAAGTCAAACACAAGCTCTGTGATCAAAGGCTGACTTCCCTACAAACCTTTTCTACTTTTCTTCTGAATTAATTTTAGTTCAGACTAAAACATTTCCTTTACAGCATCATTTCATGTCACAGATGGGACCCCTGCTTAGCTCTTATTGCTATTAGCTATTTTTTTCCCTACCCTGAGTAATAGGTTTTTCTCCTCGTCTAGTCTAGACTTCTCTTAAGCAAGAAACTCCTCGAACCTCTAATGCTTCCCTTACTTTGAACATCCATTGTGAAAGACATTTATGAGCTTTCCTGAGAGCTGCTTAGGTACTTAAGAGGTCTGGTGCTCACAGCAGAACTGAGCTCATAACTAACTGGTACAGCTCGATGAGAGTGTGGAACATTAAGGCCTGGTGGAGCTGAGCCAGGAAAGGCAGAGGGATAGGAGAGTGATGAGAAAGAATAAGACATGTTGGCAAGAGCAGAAAACAGAAGGTGGAGAAAAGGTCTAAAGACTTGCCATAAAGAAAGGATTTAGGATTGGAATAAAAGCTGGAACAAAGTAGGAAGAACATTGTCTGAAGTTGCAACTTCCCCCCTGCCTAGCTCAAGATGATTTGGTCCTGTCAATTTCTCTCGTGCACTTCAGCAGCAGCTCATCTCCACTAACCCCACAGAACACTTCCTTCATTGCCAGTTCAATGCACAGAATGCAAAAGATGTCCAAACCCCAAAGATGCCCCAGAGAGGATGAAATGAGTCCTGCTCGAATGCTTCCAGCGTTGGAAACTGAGCAAAGTCTAACACATACCTCCCTCTGCATCTTGTTTCCATGGCTCTCACCCTGGAGCCTGACATACAACCAGTGTGGTTACATTTACATCTTCCTTACTCATTGATTGGTTTTGTACCTTGGAACACCACCAGGCAGATTTGTTGTTTAACCCAAAGGCTGTTGGGAAAGCATCTAGACATAAACAGTGGGGTGGTTAACAGTCAGCCATTCACATTACACTCCTCATGCCCTTCACATTACACTCCTCATGCCCTTCACTACGTGTACTGGGCAGGAGATGCCAGCACTAATGGGGAAAAAATAAAGGATACAAATAGTCTTTACTGCAGACCTCATGTGCCTGAGTTAATGGAGAAATATTGCGTGAAGCCCTCACAGTGGCAGAAGCAGAAATTAAGGCCTGAAAGGAAGAGGGTTAGTACGTCAGCTCTTTATTAATGTGATAACAAGTGCTAAACAGCACTGGATTTACCAGAGTTGTTTTGAAAACAAGTGCCGTTCAGATCGACGGTAAACTACAACCAGTGGCTGCTGTGCCTCTGTACCTAGAGCAGCAACCCACCCCACACACAAGGAAAGCACGAGTATCATTCAGACTGGGTTGGATACTCCCTTTTGCTGTACATCACAATTAAAGAAGGTCAATATGCAGCTGGCTGAAAGATCCATCATGCAATCTCTAGCAGGCTCATGGATCCCAGTTTGTTAGTTAAAACTTTTCTGTCTTGCTAAATCACAGCACTTTGCTCCTATCTAAGAGGGTGTGGACATTCAGCTAATGCCACTGAAGGAGAGTTTTTCCCTGTCTTTACTTATCAAAAGGAAAAGATTACAGAATTTTTAAACTACTTTTTGAGATGCAATTCACCCACCTCACCATCTCATCACTCCTTTCTCCTGCTGTCACATTGGCCTCAATTTCTTACTTTGGCTGTATCTTGACTCATTGCTGGATTTTAAACTAAAATGCTGGATTGCACTATATCCTTCCTTTTTCGCTTTCTCTGCTAACAAAGAGAAACAAAACAGAAAAAAGATCAGTGCCCCACAAGGTATGTAGATGAAAAACTTTTGTATGAAGGTCTAAGAAACATCTTAGTAAGTGCTAGAATTTGTTATTTTTCATGTAGAAAATGCCTTTGACATTTGAAATGCCAGGAAATGTTGCTTCAGTAAGATGGACAACAGGCTATGCTTAATTAAAACAGGCAGACAGAATGGAAAAGGGAGAACTTCTACCACATTTGCACATCACTATCTTCCTGAAGAGATCCTGAAAACGGACTAATGAGGGACAAGAAAAATGAACCCCATTTCCCTTAGTGATAATTTTTGCTGTGCTTCCTGCTTAAGACAACCATGAGTAACTTGTGTAAATGAAAGCATGACACAAAGAGCTGCTGTTAAGCACAGGATGACACAAACCTGGGTCCTAATTCTGCTTTCTAAAACACTTCTTACTTCTGCTGCAGCAGAGAACAGGTCAGCACAATGCTGCAAGCAAAACTCATGGACCCTCAAGTGCTCAAGAACGCCAATTCTAGAAATACTAACGGTTTACTCTTATTTATTTAACAGCTTCTTTGCCTGATTTTAAGTCTAGCACAATACTTCCCTGCCATCAAAATATAATCTTCATTCTCTGCCTGACCACTTTGTAAACACTTTTTTCCCCTGTAATACCAGTAATCAGAGAAGCACACATTTTAAGGCTTGGAGCCACCTGCCTGCATTGGCTAATCTTGCAAGAGCTGCTTTACCATTCTCAAATCCTTCTTACCAGGCAATTTGCTTCTTACCACTCAGCACTGTGCCTGACCTTCCTTTCCACCAACACACCCCGTTTTCCCTTCTTCTTCTCCTCATTGCTGTTCTTAACACCCTGATCACAGACATGGGGTGTGATGTATACCATCCATCTGGTGAAGCTCTTGTACTAGGAACAGCCCTTTCTCTTTCCCAGCCTTCTCTCTCAACCTCTGTCTACATTACCCGATTTCTACATTCATAAAGGCATTTCTATACAAGTAAAAATCCTTTTTGTAACCCCTTCCATTCCAATAACATACATACATTGAGGGTCTATCCATCCAAACAGTCTGGCATATAAACAACAGATTTATAATAGGCCCTTTTAAATTATACATATGCTATTGATTATATATAATAATTGAACAATTTCCATGCAAAAGTGATGGTTGTATACTTATAGTTAAAGACTATACGGAGCTATGCAGAATGTTCACAATCAAAATAGACCGTTTTGCTTTCATTTTGCAAAACTGAAGCCAAACCAAAGTTTTCCCCTTTAATTCTTTTGCTACAAAATAGGGCACTCCCATACATTTCTGCTTCTGGAGGAAAAAATGCTTCTGTCTTTGAAAGTGTGCGTTTTGATTAATCATACTATGATTAATTCAGCATAAACCCAACTATTTCACAGAAGCCCTGAGAGAAATGGCCCAAAATGAGCACTAGTCCATGATCTCCAGATACATATAAATATGCATACACAGACTTATATATACACAAACACACAGATGAGTTGTCAAGATATCAAGATGGGGAGACAGAATGTGTGTACAATGCTGCAGAATGAGGGCATGCTTAATTAAAGGGATAACAGTACACAGAAAAGAACAAGTCTACATGTTTGTGACAGTCTGGCCTTCTGATATGTCTTATATTGGAGAGCATTGCAATATTTGATTTTCGATTTAAGAAAACAAAGGTCTTAGAGACACATGAAGTTGTATCACAAAACCCCACCCTATCCTCAAATTCTTTTCACATCCTCATTTAGCAATCAAAGGTAACAATTTCTTGTTTAAAAACTAGAATAATTAAGCAGTGATTGATATTCCTAATATTTATGCATAGGAAGGAAATGAAGGATATCAGTTATACAGGAGCATATAAAACAGAAAGCATGAGCTACAAGTCATGCGAGTTACTCCCAGTACCTGTGTTGGTTTCCAAGTAAAAAGTCCCTGCAAAACAAAGACCACACATGAAGCATGGACAGAGTTGAGTACAGTATTACAGCACGTAAACAGCCACTGCCAATGCCCCCTACTTCTGTTTGATTTTAGCCGTTTGCCTCTTTCCACTCTTGGGAACCAGAAGGCCTGACACCAAGCCATTTGAAAGCCACTCTGGATGGGTACGGGCAGCTGGTGCAAAAGGCAGCCAAAGTGCTCTCGCTTCGTAACACACACTAACCCAAACTCCTTCTGACAAAGGAAATCAAGACTTTAGTAGGAGACATGCCCCAGCTTGGCACTGAATCTCAAGTGAACAAAAGGCCTCCTCCTGCCTGAAGATCGCCCCCTGAGCACTGTATCAAGGCTCACCTCATTTACTACAAGCATCTGAAGAGGGTATTTTCCCCTCCAGGCCTCCCCGTCCTTCTTTAACATCTACTGTTAGAGATCAGTAGCCTATACAATTTATGGTACCTGTCAAGGCTAATTTATTCATGCGATCTGGCAGTAATCAGAAGGACTGAGATCGATGTGCCAGCAAACCTTGACACTTATTCATATCCTAAAGTCCCATTTGACCTTGAACTGCAGCTAACTGGAACCAAACTTGTCAGCACCTCTCTGGGGCTCGCTGGGTCTGGCAGATCAATGCCTCTGGGCTAAGGGAACAATGTCAGGGCAACAAACACTCAGACCAGGAGCATGAAAGGCTGAGCCACAGACACAGGGGTAGGGAAGATGACACTATTGACAACACAGCGGTCACAGACCTACCAGTCAATCCAGCATGTGCACTGGTGCAGCTTGTACCTGCACGTTCCTGCAGTACAACTGCTCAATGCCAATGAATTTCTGACAAGGAGTAAAAAGGGTGAGGGAAAGGAGTGAAGAAGGAATAGGACCTGTGTCTGCCCGCAGCAGCACAAGCAGGATACCTCATGTTGTGATGCTGCCCTCGGCAGGCTGCTGGCAGACTGGCCCCATGCGGGCCACTCGTGGTGTGTCAGGGGAGACAGAGAATAACTAACATTACCTTCCCTCCCTGGGGGGGAACAGAGACAGCAGCTGGTGATCCAGCTAGAAAGGGCAATGCAGAAGGTGCATCAGAAACTCTGTGACCAACTAGGTACCTGACAGCTCAACATGACAAGGTAACAAGAAAACAGATCTCATGAGAATTGCTTTGAATGTGCTTAGTACTACCTAGGAACAGGCCTTGGAATTTGCTTATTTCTCTTGAAGCCCCTTACCCTTGTCCTCTCCTCACTCAATCATGCCCTAAAGGAACATACGAATTTGAAGTGCAGTTCTAACACATGCATGCGCTGCAACTTCCAGTAATCGTTTCAGGCTTTGAATTCAGGACAATCAGAAGGAAATACAATTAAGCCTATTTAAAACAGTTTCAACCTAAGCTCTGCTATCGAATGACTCTCAAACATCCACAGAGGACACTGTTAGAGCCTCCTGCCTCAGTTTCCCCTTGGTCAAATGAAGGCATACTTCTTTACCTGCTCCCTCCGAGCGTGTCAGGAGTTACAGGTGTGACACGCTCTGAAGTTATTGAACTGTTTGTTTTTCTGCTAATAGGAAGATACTTGTGTAAATGACAAGCTATTAGAGATGCAGAGGAAATCTAAGTGGCATTTTAGGTAGAAATATGCAGCTACAGTTTTACTGAAACACACAAATAGATTATTTTATTACAGTCAAAACACTTGAATACGTAATACACAGCTGCACCTAACACAGATTTCACAGGCGGATCTTGATGCTTTTCTGGGTCCTCCTTGGCTGTATTTCTCCTGCTATAAATTCTGTATGTCATATTAAATATGATTTTTCAGTGAAGGCTGCCTTTTCTAAGCCTAAAATACAAATAGAAATGACAGATATGCCGCTCTGTGTTTGCTTTCTCTTTCTTTTAAATAGCTAACACCTTTCCGTTATGTTGGGAGGAAGTTACCAAAGGAAAGCAATTGGCACTTTGACCAACGCATTTGTGCATGCTATATACACATCTAACCCTGGCAATCTAATCTGGTGTTCACGGAAGAGAAACAATGACATACGAAGATGCAACCGTGATTTGTTTGTATGGATCTAGACTAACTGCAGTATGCAAGCAACGAAACTACATATGGAGCTCTAAGTTACAATAAATGTGCTAATAAAGCATTTCATCCAACCTGTTTCCCTATTTTAACTATGTACGAAACAAAATTTGAGAGAGAATCTTGGAACTTTTTCAGGGAGACTTATGAGGTTTTTTAGATACATTATTGGGTTTTTGTTTTCCTTCCTTCCATATGGGAATGACTTCATTTATTCATGCAGAAACAGAGCAGGAATTCAGCTCCAAAATAATGATGAAAAAAAGTGCAGAGCAATATGGTAAATGGGTATTATCAAGTTCCCAACTCCTGGCAGCCAATGTGATCTAAGGGTATATTACTGCACACACCATGCTCCAAAACACTGCCATGAAACATTCCCCCAAAGCTGTTAAAGGACACTGAGTTAAAGGAAATGATGTACCTCTGCAGGATGAGCTTTTAGTTCTGTTGTTATTGTTTGGACAATTGACCACAGGTGTCCTCCTACAACATGAGCAAGCAAATGGTCACTACCACCAACACCAAAAAGGATAAGATCATAAAACTGAGGCAAGCTCGAGAAAGCATTTTAGGGTTTACTTGCACAGGAAGATTAGGTGGCAATAGATGAGCAACTCACCTGCTTGCTGTTCTGACTCTGTGCTAAATGCCTATCATGCCCACAGACACTCACACCTGTGTGTTTTCTGCCTGTGCTCAGGGATCTGCTTCCCGGCTCTGTGCCCCATTCCAGGCCCTCCATGCAAGGTTTTATTCCTCTGTAAGCCTTCTGGGGGAGAAGCTCTCCCTCCCTGCCACCTTCCTGCAAGGTGCCTGGCCAACAGATGCCTTTCTGAAACATTAACTGCAAAACAAGCAAGAAGAGCTGGTCCCCACTCCTTTCAGAGGGCATTTTCTGCCACTCTAGAGATGACAACCCTGCCACTCTCTATACTGTTTTGCCCACTACACAGATGATGTTATCACTGCCGTTAGGAGATGGGCAAACTGAAGAGGAAGGGTAGGAAACAGATTCCTCAGGATCATGTTGTATTCCCTGGTATACAACACAGCCACCTTGTCTGGGGGCTCCTCTGCTGTGGATATTCCCATTGCACTACACAGACCAGTAAAACCAAATTTATAGGAGGCTTGCATTAAAAACCTCTCATTGGTGGCTAAACAGATGCTGCCTTAAACAGAAAATAGTTTGTCTCTTTCACACACAGTGTTAAATTGCCTTTTTTCTGTGTGCTACACACAGTGCACATAATGATACAATTTTTTGGCACCAAAGGAGGGAACCTTTATTCGACAACAGGTACATGCATTATTCCTTCCCTGCTCCTGCTCCTCAGCTCAGAGGTATCTGTCACACAGGTCAGCTCAACATGCTTTGCTCTAGTGAGGCAACACTATTGCAAGGGTTGTTATTAGTCAGTTAGACATTTCTTTAGCAGGCTGCAAAACATACAGTAACAAATGTTCTATTGCCTCCCAAAGTTTTCCAGGCAGAATTAAAAGAAAACAACCGAAATCCCACAACAGCTTCCCCCTCCAAACCCACAACTCAGCAAAGATCAGCTCTGTCTTCCTCATGCTCATGCAATAAGAACACTTCCACCTGCCAGGGGTAAGGATTTACATGCCCCTGTTTGGCATCATAAATAATGGTGACTTGAGTTTTCCTACACGGGTAACACCTTGGCAACAGATGGCAAGTTATATATCTCAATGCTTACGATCCATCTCCAGACCCTGCACTCAAGAATGGAAGATCCTGTAAATCTCACCTCTAAGGCTGAAGTACATTTTCCCACATGAGACGGTTTGCCTGGATCTGGGAAAACCATCTAGCCACACAACCACACACAGGAGCCATGGCCACAGCCAAGGAAAGCAGTCTGGACTATGGGTCCCACATCCAGAGGCTGCCTCTCCAGGACTTACCCAGGCTGCTGGTCTGAGTTATGGAGCCTCCACACAGGACACACTTCTTTGCTCCAACTGCAGAAGCCCAAGCTAAAAGGATTCCTGCCATCCTAAGAGCCCTTTATGCTTTGCAGAGGGTCAGATTAAACCTGTCCTCCCCAGAGAAACAAGAACAACCTGGGGAGCTAATCAAAAGGTCAATTAGAAAATGGGCATCTCCCTGCTCTGGGAACAGCTGGTATCCTGCAATACAAGCATCCTGCAACACAAACACTTCTGCATTTCATTTTTTGAGTGGAAAAATGATGTTTTCCACAGCACTTTTTTAAGAGTTCTGAAAAAGATGGTTCCAAAAACCTCAAAGTTCACCTTTTGCAGGTGTGCTGGACCCGGCTAAGGACTGATGGCTGCGCACCTCTGGGTACACAACAGCCCGAGCCAGGCTTTTGGTAACCCGCATCAAAATGTAGAGTTCTACAGAACATTTGAAGTTCTGGATGAGCTGTTATTTTGCAACAGAAAACACGCTGTAAGAGAAAGTTTCTGACCAGCTGGAGCTCATCTCTAGGCTTCTGGTTCAGCCTCATCATTAGGCAAGTGAAGCCTATTTCAATCTCAATGCAATTAGCACAGTCACCTTCCTTGCCTTTTTTTTCTCTCTCTCAGTTCACACTTACCACTGCAGGGGAACCTGTGTCAGATTTAGATTAAACCTGCAGGGAAGTGGCTGAAAAGAAAGCAGCAAAGAGTAAGGAAACATTTTCATTCCCCAGTTCTTTCACTGTTGATCTCTTTCTGAAATTTCCAGCCTTGTGCTTTTATAATGTCCTAGTACATGAAAGAGTTTGTAACATAAAATGTTTCACTTGATGGAGCATGGTGTGATATTGAAGCCAAATGGCCAGATGCTCTTTCCTGAGCTATTTCCAATGCTCCCAATTTACAGTGGTTTTAACAGTGTTCACAAACTCTAGTCCTACACTTTGCTGGCAATTTCATGCTACAGCACCACTGCACCGTGCTCTGATAAAACCACTGCTTTTCATTCAAGGTTACAGTTATCTTCAATTTAATAAAAATCAAAAGATAAAGAAAAAAGACATGCTGTCGTTCAAGGGAATTGCAGCCAGGTTGCAGTTGGATTATCACTCCAGAAGCAAGATTGTGTGTCCCATTTAGAGTACAATTAAAGACTATGTAAATGGCTTGGTCAGAGAAAAACCCAAGCACCCCAACTTAATTGGAATGGGCCAAGTGCCCAGTTTCACATTCTTCTCTTTCACATGGGAAGACCTTTTACAAGGAAAATCCTCCAGTTTGAATCATGGTTGATGTCACAATGTGAATCCTGGTGCTGGCTGTCACATGGAATTCAGCCTGTCCTCTTCATCTGCTTTTACATGGCTGCCTTGTTTGCTGACAGCAGCGCATCTCTTTGGTTCACTGCATGAAGGCACAAGCACCAGTTGCTGGGAGGATGTGACTGCAAAGCCAGGACCAGAGTAACCAGAGCTGCTAACAGCTTCCTCCAAGCTGTTAGTACACTTACTGGCACTCACACACTTTGGCAATGGGGCAGCAGTGATTCATGGTGACTTCAGACACTCCAGGGTTCAGCAGCCTAGGATTTAATGCCTGTGTGAGCGTCCTCACTTACAACTAAGCCTGTCTCCTTTTCCAGACACAAAGCATTATTGCTATATACAAATGTCAAGCCTAATCTCATCCTGTTTGAATCAATGAAACTCTGCTGGAATTAAAAGATGCTGAACATTTAGATGGGCTGAGGACCTGGCTCATCTTACATGCACATCACCATAGAACAGACTATTCCAATCCCTACTTTGAAGAGGGAAAGGAGCTGTGAATTAATGTAATCCAGGCACCGTGAATTCAATCCTTTCATGATTTCTTAATGCTTGACTTTAGAAGCTTAACATTCTTTTACCTTAGAAAACGCCTATCAAAATGTTAAATTAATCTGGAATTGGAAAAGAAGACACCTTTACTTACATGGTTTATCTGGAAGGTGAGACCTAGGAAATTTATCACAGAGATCTCTGCAACCTATGATAGGGCAACTGCCAACAACAGAAGATTACATTCTTATGAGGATTTTGCTTAGGCAGTGCAGAGTTCAGTGTAGAACTGGTCAGGAACATTTTAATGGCATTTAACTTCATGCTGAAAAGACAGCTTTATCACACTCCAGTGTGAGCAGGCGCGTCCAAGGACAGAGCACACTACTATTCCAGATGCCACCAATTGTGTGTGTTGTCAACATCATTTAAATGACTGAACCTCTTCAAACTAAAACACTTTCTTTTAAAACTTCTCATTTGAAACAGAATTAACTTTTACTAAAAATTACAATCAAGATAATAATAATTTTTTTTGATTTACTGCAATAAGACATTTTGATTAAGCTGTATTTTTGTACAGTTTTCACTTGTATTTTACCACAGCATGTCACAAAACCCCTGTCATTTTGATAAACTCTCCAGACCGGGGCCCCTACTTGCCTTTTAGCTCTAAGGCTGGGAGCCTGGCCTCACAAATCACACAGGCTTAAAAGCATTGTCCAAAACTGAGAATTAAAGTTTGCTATACATAAGCCTTGTGACGTTATTATGACAGCACACCAGCCCAGAATCTGCATTTAAAACACTGACTGCTCAAGGAAATCTAAATCTCCTTAGCTAAAGGTAATAAAATCAGGTCAAGAACTGACTCCTCAACAATCTACCATTAGCACTTCTGTTTGGAGAAAACGTAGCTCATCTGCTTTTAAAGAAAGTAAAGCTGGGCCATAAAGCATCCGTTTGGAGAGTACAATGACTTGCTTGTGTATGCAAGTGTTAGGTAACGACTTTCATTTCCTCATTCTGAGATTTCAGTGAATCTGAACCACGATTTTTTACAGGACACACAGTATTTCTTGCCTAGCCCAGAGGTGGGACTGCATTTCTATACGCACAGCCCATGCCTGAGTTCAGCTAGGCAGCCTGGCCACCACAGCGAGGTAATCACAACAGCAGAGAGCGCAAACGAGTCAAGCTTTTATCCCATTGTCAGGCAGCTCTTTTCAGGCCTGATGAACTGTGCCATAACATTGCCAGTTCCCCAAACTGGCCAAAGTTACTGCGGACACATCTGCATGAGCCAAAGTCACAACTAACCATAAGCACCCAGCTGAGCTCTGCTGGAGAACTAAGTTATCACTTGAATTCACCATAGAAATGATTTGTCACAGGGGTACCTAGGGACATCTCTAACCCATTACTCTGGCCAGGACCTCGTGAACAGTAGGTTTAAGATACCTCAAATTGGTTAAGTCATCAGTTTGTGTGTGTGTTGGTTTTGTGGGGGTTTCAAATCCCTGAGTTAACACTCATTCATCAGCTGATGCAGATTCCCTCCTTTGAGGTGTATCGCAGTGCTATTGAGAATACAGTAGCACAGCCAGTTGATGCTAGCCATAAAGGAGAAAAAGCTTAGCTTTCAGTTGTCAGTGTGGCAATGTATTTTTTATTTAATTTGTTTGGGTTCTTAATGGTGGAAGCAGAATTTAATTTGTCCTGGAGCATCCTTTAAAATAAATGGTTGATCTCTTCCCACCCACCATTACAGTTGATGGGTACAAAATAAAATGAACAGCAATTCATTCACCTTATCACTGGAGCACCAGAGGAAGAGAGAGATCCTTAGTGCAATGATTAATGACTCGCTATAAAAAGCTGCATCGTAAACTGATTGTATTAGGTTAAATCATAAACTAGGCTTTTAATGTTTATATGATCCCTTTCTAAATAATTAAGTGTGTTGTAGCTCCCACTAGGAAAGGAACTTTCATGACACTTGCAAACAATGCAATTTCTTACAGGGTCATAATTTGGGACCCTCACTTAAAGGGATTCCTGTATTCATCTCAAGCATTTCTTCAATTTCTTTAACTATTGGGACATCTCTCTGTTCTACAGGTCACAAAGACCATTTGATGTCCAGGAGCAGCGAAGATGAACATGACCTATTCTGAGTTTAGGGTGTTTTCTTCAGGCACAGACACATCCCACAGCTTTGCTGCAGGAGAAAGTACCATTATTTTTCTTTCTCTCTGCCGACAGGTTGGGAGGTAAATCACACCTGGAATGAAAACAGGATACGAGAAGGCAGAGCAGCAGCGTGGTGCTTGCCTGAATGGAGTTAAGAAACCAAGCTGCCTGTGCTTGTGAAGGGCACCTCATCCACAGAGGAGTCAGCCACGATTTGACTTCATAAATTCCTGGCCAAAATCAGCTTTTAGGTGCTCACAGACAATTCCCATCAACTTCAGTAGCTGGTCGGTGAACACACACAGAATAGCACCATCTGTCCATAACAGAATTCAGCCCTGTATTTATCCATCTTTCACTGAAACTGTCATCTTTGAAAAATACAGTACAAGATGACATTAGATAAGTGTCCATCTACTCCTCACTATCACAAGCCTGCAATCATGTCCATCTCCCTTTCATTTCCCAGAACAGCTGGTGCTTTTCTCAACCAAACCAGAATCTCCTGAGCTTGGCAAACAGACACTGGCTTCACTGCAAAGCTACCCCATTGGGAGAATGTCGTGGCTCTAACCAGTATGAAGGTTACTCATAAAATAAGGAGTTAAAAAAGAGCAGTAGAGCCCTAAGCATTTTCAACAGATGTGGTAGCTCCAGTCAGTTTATGCACTGCTTTGTCAACACAGAAAATCACTTAGGCTGATTATTTAAATATTTCCATCTATGGAATTTAGAAACCAGAAAAGCCAATAGTGGAATACCCAAGATGATGATATTTTAATAAACAATAGATTTAAGGGGGATTAGCTGCGTTATCAAACAGTATGCTCCCAAATCAGCTCATCAGTTTCACCAACTCTCCCTGTTTCACTTATTAAAACAATTGAAATGAAGGTTCATTAAATGCAATGTAACATCATTCAGACACTCCAAGCCTAATCCCTTTTCTTTTAGTAGTAACATAACAGTTTGCAAGAAAGTTTAAAGGATTATTGTTACAGCTATTTTAAATAGGGGCTGTTTTCAAATACGTGCCACCACTTCCTCACATTTTACTATTTCTTATTATATTATTTCTTGGTCTTTATTCATTCATGCATTTATTCCTTTCCTTTTCTGTGTTTCATTGCTCCACACAAGCAGAATCACACATGGGCACCAGCATCCCTCTGTGCATGTGTAGGGATACGCCAAACATCTCTGCGTGGGTCAGTGCAGCCAGGCCTTGGGGAATGAGGGATTTTTTGTGACTTACTTTGAGATTCTGGAGTTAAAAAATTCACAGTGATTTTATAAATATCCTACAGAGAAGGGAGAAGGTTCCTGTGCATTTTCACACTGTTGGTTTCTGACAGCTCTGAAAGACACACAGGAGGGGATCACGCATAGGACTTGCAAATGAGGAGGTAGACACTGTATATTACTTACCATGCTAGATCCAGGCTGAAAGCAGAGTAACAGATCCATGCTATGGACATACAGCTTATTTCAGAACGAACTCACTCATAATCCTGTACTTACATAAAGCCTTTTAACAGCATGGTTAATTATGCTTTATAAGGCAAAACCCCCAAACACTGCCATCGCCCCACAACAGAAAAAAACCCACACAGAATGAGAGCTGGTTTCTCGATCCCAGGTTTCTGCAGAGTTTAACAGGTTCCCTACCCCTGAAATCCTGCCCTCCATCACTTCAAATCCTTGTCTCTTCAAACAAGTGCTATTTCATAATCCTATTAAAACCTTTGCCTCTGTTTACCAGGAGCCCTAATCGTACTCAACAAGTTCTTCTCATCTAAGGAAGAGCGACAGCTTTCAGATTTCTTAGGAGGCTTATTCATCAGCTACGCCAGAGTTTTGCCAGAGTGTTCAATCTATTCTGGGAGCAGCCATGTGGAAAAAGTTTCAAACAGCTCAAAGCCCTGCACAATGATAAAGGAAAGCTCACACAATCCTGGTAATAGCCTGACCCTCTTAAGGAAAATTGGATGATTTGTGGTAGCAGTTTTTCTGTCCCCTATGTGAATTCTGCACCTTAAACTGTAAGCAGTGTATTCACACAGTCCCATTACAAACCCTATCCCTCTTGCGATGCTGGAATAATAAATACACACCCATATCTGAAAATAAACTCTTGCTGCAATGACCTTCTTCCTCAGCCCACTGGTGTGAAGGAGTTTGTAGCAATTTTAGACTAAAAGAGTCAGATAAAGAATGGACTAATTTGATGTTCAGTGTTTCACCATGAGCAGAATATATGCTTTAATGAGCACATTACATGCACCAGGGACGTGTTACTGTGAAGCAGGGAATAAAGAGTAAGGGAAAAATAATTAAACAGTCAGCTTTATAATGAGGAAACTGTGTTCATGCAACATTAAGTGGCCTCATTTTCAAGTGCTAAGCAAAGACATATTCCTTGGACTTCAGAAGGACTTGCTGGCAAGCACCACCTTAAAAACAAGGGCAAAGGATCACAAGTATCAAACCTCCTATAAGTCCAGAAGCACAGGGTGAACTCATGCTGTCCCAAAGTCATTGGTCCACACTTTGCACTTACCTACCTGACAGGATCGAATACCTGTAACTCCTTAATTCTATAAGGAGGAGCCTGAAAGCTTTAAAATGCCACAGCATTCATCATGCATGCTACGTAGAACATTAGAACTGACTCCTACCAGCCTGGCCTTAGTTTTCAGTTGGTACTGCATCTGCTAGACCACAAGCATCAGTTCTCTCAAGGCCAGTAAGGCCAGGCATATTCATTTACTGGGACTGTCAGTATCAGATAGGGTTGCAGTATCAGCTACTTTAGTGTAACTAAACAGTGTATTCTGTTGGGCCACATGCGCGCTGTCTTTATTTGCAAATAGACATGGCACAAAGTCTCTTCTTTGCTACTCACCCTCATGCCTAATTCAATGTTTTCTCCTCCATAGACCTCCATACCAGGGTCAAGCAAGCCAATCTCACCAAAATATTCTCGGTCCACTACAAATGAGCATCCAATCATGGCTGGTGTCCTGCATGGAGAGATTACAGCAAGAAATTAGGTTGCTTATTAGCTACCACAGAACCCACCTCATAAACAAATGTACACAGACAGAACAGTTCCTCATCTTCAAGTTTACATTTTAAACGTATCTATTAGTGTGAAATCACATTCCACTTTATCCCCCAACAGACAGTGGACCTTGTGGGACCAGAGCCAACTTAAACAACTAGCACAGTGTCAGGCACACTTGGACCAGCTGCCTGTGAGACAGACACAAGATGCAAAGTCAAGTTCTCCGGGCATGTAAATGAAACATCAGGCTGTTTTCCCTTTATTTTATAGACACAACCTCTGGAGCTAAAGTCCACCACCATACAGAGTAGCACAAGAACCAGACAACACTTCATTTGAAGATCAGCACACAAGAAAACCCCATTAGCTTTGTCAGAAATGAGAAGTCCCCGTACCCACACATTAAAAGTAAGTGCATGTCAAGAGCCATGAATCTATCATGGTATGAAGTCCAGCAAGGGACTTCTGGAGTCAGCTCTAGCAGATAAATTTCAGCCTTTGTGAGGCTGTTCCATGATTAACAGCCTTCAGAAAAGGAAGAATTTTCAGATGAAGAGATTCTGCCCCCAGACCAACTGGGTGATTTCACATAAATCATTTCCCTTCTCTGAGCATCAATGTCTGTATGTTTAAAACTATGGTTCTGTTCTCCTTTACAAAGCAATCTGAAACCTGTCGCTGAGCGTGACATGAGCAGCACTACATGACAACAGATTTTGAGATCATTTACTATAGGAACACAAGCATTATTTCAATGCAATACAAGCTAGTGACATCTGCAGTTTTCATGTGCCCACACATTCTCTGTATCTCTGGTTTGGTCACAACACCTGCATCTTCAAAATTCAAGGTAGGAGCTAGGTTTTGCTACCATAGCCCACAATCAAGAAATATAATTAACTAATTTTAAGGTGGAAAACCAACAAGAGCCTGCAGCTCCATGTTTGACTTGCAACTCAGCTACAGGCTCCATAGTGCCTACTGCAAGATTATCGGTAGCTATCCTGCAGTCACATCTATGGGATGTACCAAGGCCCTGGAGACAGACTCCCTCATTTTAGCAGGATCCTGACAGGCCAGATTGCTGAATCAGGGAAATTGTAAAGTCATTTGAGAAACGGAACACTTCTAGAGCTGTCGTAAAAGCAAACTGTGCTCCCTCTTCCATTGAAAGGGAGGTGATTTTTAGGCCATCTGGCAGATACAACATCATTCCTAATGGTGCTATTGTAAAAAGACATCAGGAAAAATCTAGTTTATACCTATTTTCTAGTAGAATACAGAATGCTCGATCTATAGCCCAAGCTTATACATATACACCATGAAAACGCCCTAAGGAAACAAAGATGATGGAAAAGGTCTAAAACCTATTTTAAGAAGTCTCCCTTGTAATGCACTAACGTTATACTGTCACTATCAAGTCTCTTTTGTCCCAGATGCCTGCCTGTTTCTTCCATTTGTACAGAAAGCTATTCACAAGCTATTTGCCCATGACATCTGAGAAACATATTTATGAGGCAGTTTCATACACATGAAAAACTGCCCTGGCTGGGAAAATGAACACATTTTTTACCCATGGATCCCCCCAGCAGCAGCAGGTGGCTGCTGGAATGATGTTATCACACCAGGTCCTTTCTCTCATCAGCACCTCACCATTTCTACAGGAGGAGGTTAAAAAGGTTTCGAAAATAACTAGCAAAGATATGGTCACAGAAAACAATTCTTTGCCCCTGGGTCTAATGCACACCCCAGCACTGCAGAACACAGCCCAGCCTAGGGCAGGAACTGTTTGGTACCCTTGAAAAGGTTCATTTGCTGAAGTACTTACCTGTAATGGGCTCTGCTGTAGCACTCACATTACTGGTACTGTTTCAGCATCTCCCTTTCTCAGTATGAGAGCCATTGCAACCACTCAGATCATTACAAGCCTATGCTGCAGTGCACACTATTCCTCTCATGTTTTCGCTGCATAATTGAAAAAGGCAGTTGTTGATAGAAGCACATTTGATTGGCACTGTTCCTGACAAAGAAGCTGAAATACCTTGATAAACTCTCATGTTCCACCCTTATAGAGTGAGATACATTCCCTGGATCATAAGCTGAGGGGACACAATTCAATGGCAGTTACAAAGGCAAGCATCTGTTGTTACAGATGACTTTGGACTCAAGCGGGTCTCTCAGCCAGACCCCTGCACCCATTCAGTTAAAAAGGCTGGAGGAAACTGAGGCCACATGTCACAAACCCTACAAGGAAACTGCAGCAGGGTCACCACCACTTCCATCTTCTGTTGATGCATATACTTATATATCAGGATCTCTGCAGGATGGATGGCATTTAAAGTTTCAAGTTATTTGGTAAAATGCATCTTCCTGCTTACAGTTCCTAGACCATACCTGAAGACAGACTTGCCTAAGAAGGCTGAGAGCTCAGGACCAGACATATCCAATATGTATCCCATTATAACATCCTTCATCACTGACAAGCATATTTTAGGCTATCAAGAAATAAATTTGGTATAAAAATTGAAATAAAAGAAGGACATGACCAAGGAAAGGGAATGCAGTGGCTGTGAAATAAAACAAGTCTCTGAGGGAATATTTAGGTATTTCTTAAGTGTCAACCACGACAAAGAAAGGGGGAGTGAGGGGTAGAAACACAGGACACTTTCTTCATTTTCCTTCTGATGTATTTAAAGCTAAACACAGGCTTCACTAGATGAAGGCCTAAGCATCACTGTTTTGCAAAACTGAGCTGCTAGTTTGGGCTTTCCAGGCCCTCCCTCCCCAAATCCTCTGGAGGCAGCTCCTTACAGCAGTAGGATTCTCCCATAAGGACATTTCTCTTTCCTTCCTAATGAGGAACGGTACAGCCAGGCTTTGCAGACTACTCTCAGGTGCTGAAATCTCCCTCTGGGGGATGGAGTTTTGCAGCTGTCGGCTCTGACCATTAAAACACAGACTTGTTAATTGAATGGGGGTGGGAAATAGATTTTAGATGTAACTGCATAATCATCACTCACAGTGGAATGCCACCGAGGACTGCCTTTGCGTCTCCCTCTCTCTTCTAGCTGTTATTTCTTCTCATTAGACATATTCAAACACAGACTCCACAAGCCTTCATGGCTTATTCCGAAGAAAAAGAAATGTTTTCAGGAATGAGCAACAATAGCAGTGCAATGGGAGAAGGAACCACATCAAAACTTGCCACTGTCACTGCCTTTTGCTACCTGAGTCTGGCTGCCTGCTGCCCCTGCTCTGCACAGCAGCATGGCTGCAACCCCAGCAGCTGAACTGAGATGGCTGTGGCTCTGCCCTGGCCACATCCTGATGTGATGGAAGAACTTGCCTACAATGCACAATGCTGAGTTTTCTGCATGTTCAACACTCCCATCAGGCTCAATCAGGGGTTTGGACATGCAGTCCTGACCAAGCCCAGGCCCTTAACATCCCTGTGCTTTGAGTGACCCAGCTGTAAGCCAAGTGTAATGTGACTGCACAGCCCAGTGAGCTGGTAACAGCGCTGTGAGCCGGTGGACCCTGACTCTATTCAGTGCTGTCATTCAGTGAGTCACTTTCCTCTGCCTCTGTTTCTGCATCTATGAAGCACGCATAATAATAATACTGGGTAAAGTCCGGAAACTACTTCAGCAGTTTAAAAGCTGAAGATTCACTTCTAAGAGCATTTTAAGCATATAGGGGGATACTTCCATACTGGAGTACAGTGTTACATTTACATACTACAAACACTTAAAAAACACCCCTGCTCCCTAAAAAGCAGGAGACCCTCACTTGTTGTCATCACTGGGTTTTCCAGGACCTGGAGAACTCCAGTGTATCCACCACTTTCAGTACAGCGCAGCAAAGCCTTCCCTTGAAAGTTAGACATGGATATATGAGCAAAAACAACTGGGTTAGTACATCTTAAGCACTGCTCACTAGCCATGGGACAGCAAATGAGAAGGTGTGTGCCTCAGCACTTCACAGTTTCAGAGTAGAATGTATTAACCTAACCCACACCTGCTTTATGTAAAAGGGCTTTCTCCCTTAACTAACGCACTTTCTAATGAAACCGTGACATTTTTAGAGGAAGGTATCACAAAACAGTAATTAGAGGTGTACTGTTTCCTACCAGTACCTCAAACGTGTTGGGAAACTTGACTGACCTGTGGAATACTCTTTGACACAACTGAGGATGCTAGAAGCATTAATTATAACCAACAGCAGCACTTAAAGGATAATGTGGGAAAGACAGCACATATTTTTTTTCAGCTAAAACCTTAAAATGCAGCATAGGATAGTATTGATTCTGCAGTGGAGGAAGATACAGCATAGTCAATTTGTGGAAATGACCTGATGGGATAGCTGTAAGCAAGTGAAAGCCATTGCTCTGGGTAATACCTGGGGAAATGGAGGAAGCTTCATGGCGGTACACACTCCCTGCTGCTGCAGCAGGTATAGAAGGGTGGCTATGAGGGAAGAGAGGCAGCTTATGGAAGAGGGCAGTGCCTGCTACGGGATGGGTACCAGAAACAGAAGACATCATGGCCAGAAATGAAAGCCACTTGCTATAGGCCTGAGTCCTGACTTTCATTTTAGGCAGATCTCCAGGAACACAGCTTTGCCTGCAGAACTCCAGCAGGCTTTAGCAAAACTCTGACACCCATTTCCCCAGAGAGGTGCATCCCCCTCCTTTACACACAACTGAGGGATGTTGCCTGGGGGCTTTGTCAAGAACAAGTGAAGAAGAAAGGGATGAGCACCAGACTGACATAATGCACATGATATGGTAAGTTTTCCTTTCCCCTACACATCTTTCTCCCTCTGCCTTAAGGTCAATGTACCTGCAATCAGGTCACATTTGAAACAGTTTTCAGAGCATACAACGAGTCCAGTTTCCAGGATAACAGCTGTATCACCATCACTATACAGACAGCATGGGGCCTGACTTGCATGTGAGGAAGGCACGCACACTTCAAGCTGAAGCAGGCAGCACAAACCACCTCACTGAGGGCACATCAGGTGCTAATTTATATCCACGAGCAAGACGTGTGCTTTCTGGAGTGCCTGATCCAGCGCGTGTACGTACACATTCCTACTGGTAGCCAGCTATGGGATATTAAAGCAGTAAGTGAGAACATATGAAACAATGAAATGCACCACTGCTGCTGCAGGAAGATAAACTGGAAAGATGTGCAGTGCTTGGCTGAGTGAGGCTGACTGAGGTCTCTAATGTTATTGGCTGCTGATCAAGAAATCAAACACAGAGCAATCCATCATAATCACAGCAGGTGAAGGAAGATGAGCCACAGCCAGAGCTCAGGATACCAGAAACCTTCCTTGCTGTCTCAACAGCCAGTAGCATCTTCTGCATATAGAAAAAACCCAGTTTGTTTCAATGCATAGTCAAATTCATTAGAAACTCTCTGAAATAGGATCCTTTCTTACACAGTTTGTTGTCAGATGATAAAGACGGGTTTGGGCAGTGTGTTCTCAGGAACACAAATGGAAAATGATGTGATGGACACAGCGTGTCAAAATAACAATCCTCATTTAAGTCTTCACATTAGAGACATCTTACATCTCAAATGTCAAACATGCAAATGATTGCCTGCAGAAGGCGACTCAGGGAACATCAATTGTTCTGAATTTCACAGTATTAATGTGGGAAGAAAATAAGAACTGACTTTAAACAGCATCAGAAATCCTTACCAGATCTGACACTTTGTTCTTGCTATTTTTTTCACCTTTGTTTGCACTTCAAGGCCACATCCCCTCTGTCACTTGGACCACAACAGCTGATGTGACATTTTATGGTGTGCACTTGACATGACTGCCTATATGATGCCCCACTGACTGGAAGGACTGTTCCTGCTCCTTCCCAGCAAGGCTCTGAGTAGGATCACATCACTGTTAGTGTTCAAGCAAGCAGAGGATCAGGCTTTAAATAGAAAACTTCTGAGACAAGAAGTAAGCACATCTGTTGTGTAATCCCAGAATAAAACAGGGATTGGACTCATGTTTCTAAATGTCTTACCCAATTCTGCAGATCGATGACATTCATACAATGCAAGCATCAGAAATGCCAGGGCTCAGATCCACACTGATAGAAGGGTAAGCTTTTTTTTTTCACACTGAAAACCTTTAATCCCTTTGGAGATCTGGGAGGAAGCATTCAGCTACACCACCACCAAAACCATTCATGGGGTTATTAGTTATTAGCTTTTTCTTCTACAAAATGCACAGAGAGACAGAAAACAAACCCGCTACTTGCTGGAGACAAAAGAAGCCTTAAGAGGGACAGTGCATCAAGGACTTGCAGTTTTCCTGCTGACAAATAGTCCTACAATCTGATGAACGTACTGAACAGACACACTGAACAAACCCCCTCAGTATGGACCAGTTTGCATGCCTGGCAAGCTAGACTGACACAGACTAGTCAAGGTTGCAGTTCATGGTCTGGAAAGCTGGTTACAAAACCAAAATGTGTGCCAAACCAGAGAGTTTTGGAAAGGTCCTCTTACTGGTCTGAATTCCCCTTCTTTTTGAAAGTATATGTTAAATTTTCTACAGCTACTAAGTTCCCATCATGGGTGCTTTCAAATCTCAATTTCAAGTGTAGATTTCCTGAACCTTTTCATCAACAATACTTGCACATTCGCTTTTTCCATTACCATAACTACGCTGGCATATCACTTAAAAGCCACAGAATTGCACTGTATTTCTATAGGCGGGCATAACACGACAGCACAGCCAAATGATCTAGCAAATCTACCCAGGTGCTACTGCTTCGGAGGCCCATCAGAAATCAGTACAGTGTGGCTATGAAGTGGATACTCTGCTCTCTTAGATTGCTGCCTTCAAAGCACATGCTCCCAGGGAGACAAGTGTTCATGGTTCAACGTTGGTGTCTCTGCATTTCAGTGCATGTAATTCATAATTTGCAGGAGAGATACTTATGCAATCACAGCATCTCAGTGCTCTTGATATTTGTCAGCAAGGGTTGGGCACTCTACTCCTTCTGCTGCTTGTTTCATCTGTCTCTGAGCAGTTTATGCACTGCTTAATTGGAGGGTTTCTTCACTTGGGTTCAGAATAAAATTGCTGCTCTCAGGAGTCAGCTACTTATGTGCATCAGATTTTAACATCACTCACTGCTTAAGTGTGGACCTTATTCACTCCTGTGTCAGTCCAACTCAGTGCCAGTACAACCCCAGCAAGAGCTTGAACATAAACCCGAGAAAGCCCATGGTTAATCAGGCCCTGTATTGCTGAATAAAACCTGTTATCCCATTACAGGGATGACATTCCTTATCCTCTATTAAAAAAGTCTGTAGTTCAATTTCCAGAAGTGTTTTGCAGATGCAGCTTCCATACTTCAGGGAATGCTTGAGCTACCACCACTGAAAATCATGTCTAAGAACTTGCTGAGGTTAACCTCTTAGTTCAGTTTTATCCAATACGTGATCATTGTCTCAAGAACAGAAGATACTCAAATACTAGAACAACTCATAGGAAAAATGATGCAGTGATTTCACATATAAACTGGAAGTCATGAAGTGTGCAAAACTTTTCAGGAATAGACGACTAATACCCTAATTTCAGGAATAGAAGCTTTGGCTGATCTTTCATCAATAAACTGTTTCTCAGGGCTGAGTGAAATGGATATAAAACAATGTGGAGAGACCAGGGCATGTTATCCAGGAAAACTGATTGTCTAATTAATTACTTTCCTGCTTATTGAGGTGTCAAGCTGAGCAAAGGGTCAGCGACGAAGGACTGCGCTGTCTTGTAGTAAACCTGTGGTGTAGTTTTGTTTCTCATACACACAATGTTTCACTGGCTTGTTACTCACACCAGAGTCCACTGGAAACTAAAAGCATAGCTAGAAAAAGATCCTATTGTCCTAGTAAGGGCTACAATGTGAATTTGGAATCACAGAATGGTTAGGGTTGGAAAGGACCTTAAGATCATCTCCTGCCAACCCCGTCTAGTTCCAGCTTGAACCACACATTCACAACTAGAGCACATGCGCTTCTGTGATGCAACTCAGAGATACAACACATGCATCCACAGCTTTGTAGAGCCATCTGTTTTCTTCAGTCCCATTTTGCTATCCCTGTACAACACCTATAGCCTTGCTTCACTTCAACTCCCCCTTGACAGACAGCTGAGATGGAAGCATTGCTTGTACCGAAATGACAGCACATGGGAGATTTACCTGATGGGAGCTGACTCATCCCCTTTATCGAGCCAGTCCTGCGGCGGGATTATGTACATGCACCAGAGGCCCCAGTTATAGCCGTGGGCTGCGTTGGCGTATTGCTGCACTTCAAAAGTGTTGTACTTGATATTGTCAATTGCTGGTAGGATGATCCGCTTTCGATCTTCTTTGATGCGGGTAAGTGCAGGTTCCACCCTGAGAACAATAAAACCAGCAAAATCTTTTACAGCCATCCAGTAATCCCAGGCCCTGCTTTGCAGTCTGATAACACAAAGTTCTCTAATACAGACAGCAGTATTCCAGCCAGCCAGCAGCCCGTAACACGGCATAGCGGGATGGAATACAGGTCATCACACACTAAAGAGGCTGGAGCTTGGTGTGAGATACTTCACATAGCAACAGCATGTGAATTATTACTTTTATGAAGCTGTCCTGGAGTTGAACACCACAAAATTTTACCGAACACTTATTCTGTCAGTTCATTTTGCAATGGATGAGTGTTTAGAGACAATATCACCAAGAGTAATAAATGGTTTGCTAACGGCTACACCACCAGGATACCAGGTAGCCATTAAATACCTGCTCTTCCTGACAAGGCCTGAAGAACAAAACCCATGCCAGGGATTGAATGAATCTGAAGGTTACTCAAAGGTTTTAATCTTGTTTCCTAAGGGCTGACCCCATCGGATCTAGTCTGAATGGCAAGCGTGGCTGCATTATGCCTTCTAAAACCTCTTTGGTGATGAGAACATTTCAATTGCCAGATGGTGCAAAAGCAGCGAACTGCAGGAAACGTGCCATCATTTCAAAAGGCTTTAAAACAGCGATGTGCTTTCGAGAAGCTACATCCCAAAGTGTTTCAGGAAAGTAAAAAGCTTCAGTGCAAACATTCATTTCTGACCAAGGTAGTCTGAGGTTGCTATGAATTTACAGAGAAACTGATCCAAAGAGGTAGCAGACTCGCATAAGGGTGGGAAGCACTTCTCAAAGCAGCGTTAGGAACAGCCACCGGTTCACTCCTTTGTAACTGGTTTCCCTTGAAAAAAGCTTTGAAGATTTTGCAGAGCTCTCACACGTCTCTTTAAGGGAATGGTGGTTTGCTGCGATTCACAGAGGTAGCAGGGTTTGAACACTGATCTTTTCCCTTTTGTTGGTGGTTAAAAGGCAATTGTTACTTTGTCCTTCCGAGTTTGTTACCTCGTATTTTGTTTGTTATATTTAGTTTGTATTTTCTTGTGTAGGCCAACAGACAGTTACAAGTATGAAATTAACTCAACCTCTGTTCTCAGTCTTCACCATCTCTTCTGTAAGACAGCAATTTCTCTGTATTTGAATACAGCCAAACTACTTGCCTTTTGCATACACAGACTCCATGTTGCTTACATGAGGTCGTGCACTGCTTGCTTTCCCTTCTTTTTACCCCTCCTGTGTCAGTAAAAATACAAGTGGGTTCAGTGAAACCCCTGAGTACTGATGGTGAGCTACTCACTGCAAATAAACCATCAGAAACCAATATCATAAGAGCATAACTGACAAAAAGACATGGTATCACAGCATTTCATTTGGAGAGAAGTCGAAGAGAGTTAAACTAGTTCTGTTTAGAATCCTCCAGAAGAATGGCATTTGAATTTACCAGCTGGATGCCAGTAACACAGAGCATGGGAGTTTTAATGAAAAGGATGGTGGGAAGAGAAGAACAACATTGCAAGTTGCAGAAACTCCCCCCCTGGCCAGGGAGGTTATGAAAGAGATGCTCATCTCTTATGCAAATGTATTGTTTGGTTACTCTACTTGATTTACTCTGGGAATAAATCAATGCTTCACTCATGACTGGAATAGCCTGAGGTCTCTCTTACTACTGCCTGCCACCTGCAGTTTGGTGCAGTATTTCTGCTGCCAAAGCCCAATCCTCAAGGTATCAAAGACCTCCACAGAAGCATGAACATGCATCAGCCCAGAGGACGCACAGTCACTTCAGCTCAGGCATTTAAAGAACTGCACCCCAGACTCAAAAGAGATTTCTTTGTTTCCTGTAGGAGAGACAAGAAACAACTGAGGTTCAGGACAGTGCAGTACATGATTCAGAATGCCAATTCGTATCATCCTCAGGCCACACTCATACACTCACATGAAGAGCCAATGTGACCTACCAAATCAGGATAAGGCACTTCCATCAATAATACGAGATTATATTTATGAGATTAACTGTTTTAAAAGCCAGTGGGTGGATGGCAGAAAAACTCTTGCAAATCCAATAAAGCAGAGAAGAATGCAGAAAAACTAAATCTGCTTTGTTCTTTCCATACTGTTATCTCTGTTTATCAGCCTAGAGAAAATACAGCAGAACAATGGAGAAGTCAGCCAGACACCCCTCTCCCCCCATCAGGAACCAGGTGCCTCCATGCATGGCTGTGGTAACTCCTGTGCTTAATATCAGCAGGAGGCTCTCCCACTCCCTTCTGACCTCTGAAACAGAGGCTTTCAAAACACCAAACAATGGGTATAGATGTCACTAATGACACGCCACTAACTGTTTTACTCTAAGAAGAATCCTCCTCCTCGTGGTTGTGGAGCACTTGCAGCAGAAGCTTCATTACAGCACTGATTCCTTTGCAAATCAAACAACACCTTGGGAGGTCGCCCACTTCTGAGGCCCTTGGGCACTGCTTCAACAGATATGGTGCAGTGGGCAGGTCACAGAGCACGAGGACTACATTCTCCAGTGAGATCTGGTGCACATCACAGGACAAAGTTGCACCCAGTGACTCCCACAGCATGCACAAAATGATTCCGTTTGGGTCTGCAAAGCAAGAAAACTGACTGCATGCCTTCTGAAGCAGGAATCTGTAAATGGGTTTCCTCTGTAAGAATCAAATTCTGTCATTCTTATGCACTACCATCTGATTCTCACATGTCTTTGACAAGTAAAGACAGACTGGGAACTATTTCCATCACTCTTGGTTATACTTCTTTGGTCACCAAATCCTCAAGTCCTCAGTTACTGGGATGTTTACGTTGATACAAAGCAAGATGGTTTAACCATCACACTTTATCTTGAAGCTTCCATTTCTTTCTACAGTTCCTCCTCAGGTGCTCATTTTGCAAGTATTTTACTTTGAAGGGTAGATTAAGATTGCGTAATGAAAAAACCCGAAAGAGATAAAGATTTCTTCTCCCTTAATGTCAGATGTCTGCAACAGACACCCCACATCCAAGGTAATTGCCTCAAACTTTCATTCTCAGAGAAAGAGGCAGAGGTTGGCACTTTTATAATAAGATGCTTCTCATAATAATGTAGACACTGAAAATAGGTGAGATTAATAATGTTCCAGAGGACCTGATTTTGAATACAAAGGGAATTTAGCCTGCTACTTTTCAAGACAGCTTAAAATCAGACTGCTGAAAGTGTATCCCCAATAATGCTTTGAGAAAGAATGTGAAGAAAATATTTAAAAGCCACTCTGAATTTCAGCCCTCAATCATATTTGTGATTGTGTTCATCCGCCTTGTGTGTTGGAAATGCTAATCTGGGTCCTTATTTTCTTCGTTACAAGAACAATCCATTCCCTGTGCTGGTGCTGCTGTCACACCAGCCATCACCAAACCATTCCTGTCACTCTGTGGTTGACTGAATTCTTGTGTTTTTCCAGTTGTATGGCTTACATTTCTTACCACCTGACTTGGTGCTTTGCATCTGAATGTCACAAGGAGGGATCTCTGGAGTGAAATACAGCACTCAGATCAAAATACACAATGAAATTTCATTAATCTCTATCAATCTATTAACTTGAAATCTCAGATTTTGAACTTTTGCAAAGTCTGAGGTGTCTAAAAGCTGTCCATGGGATGGAAATTCAGTCCCCTGCACTCAAGAAATACAAATGTCAAATATATTACTACTTCAGTAACTGCCAACAGCTCTACCCTCAGGTTACACAAGTAAAATGCCATGCCACGGCTGTGCAGTGAATTGGTATGAAAGCAACTGCTGGAACTTCATTTTCTTCTTTTCCTGCTTTTCCCCCAGTGGAGGTGACTTTCTCTCTCTGTGTCCACGTGTGAAAATCTCATCCACGCAGGTATTAGGAACAGTAAAGGCTCTTCAGTACCTGGATAGACTGCAGTAATGTGCAGAATATGCTCGCACCCACAAGCAAGAGAGCAGGCTCTGAGTCACAAATGGAAAGAGACAATCTAGTGCAGAGTTGTTCCCTGTTACTCAGCACAACTCAGAGTGGAGGGCCGAGTTGTTAATTAAGCATTTTACACCTGAGAGATTTCACACCTTGTCTTGCCTGATCAAGGACAGCAGAAATAGCAATGGGGCATTCAGATCCAAGCACCAGCTCATCCACAGGAACATTCAGGTTCCAGGTTCTGTCCATGCCCTCTGCACCACCATCACTGCTCGTGCTCTGTTCTTCTGCCTGCCAAGATCCCTAGGCAATGGCCAACGAAGGAGGACTATAAGCTTGAACAGGACTGGGTAATGAACTGTGCTTGCATTGCTTATCTTAGGTAATCCATGAGGTACAAGGGGTTCTTTATTGCTATTCATTGCTAGCAAAACCCAGCCTTGGAGTAGTTTTATTAGGCTCAATAGACTTACACAGTGTCTTTGTCTCTGTAAGCTGAGCTGCACATTCATCAAATCCTTTGTCAACATGGTGGGTAATTCTGGCTTTGTCTAATTGCTTCAGGTTTTTCAAAGGATTATGATTAAATCTTTCCTAGTAATTTCTATTTTTTTCAGTACTAATTTTAAGCTGCTCCATTATTATGCAGATTCACCCATGCTCTTTATAGACACCCATTTGGGTTTGGTTTTTTCCCTTTTCTTGCTTTTTCCACTGTGCATCTGCAGAAGTCAGGTGCTCCTGGCAGCTCCAGGGCTAGAAGTGGAAGAGGTTGCTGAAGTCCAAGTATGTTCAACGTGCTGTGCTGATGAGCTGCAGTGAGTTGTTGGAGTGTTTCCTTTCCGCATGGCCACTGCTGGCAGCGAGGCAGGATTCAGCCCTGCCTGATTAGGTACAGATGTGAATTTTGAGATCCATCTCTGTTTTTCACAGATGCAAAAATACTAGGTTCCTAGCCTGTATGTGAGTCAACACACTTTATGGGCATAGGGTAGCATATATTGTTAACAAGTTATTTACTGAAGCAAGAAGAAAAATTCTCCCAGGCATGTTCATAGACATGATGGATTTCAGCAAACTGAATATAATGAAAAGATTCAGCTTTAAAGGTAGTGGATCACATCATCCAGTTCTTTGTTCCACCTAATAAAACTCAAGCAGACAATTCGGGATGGAATTTGGGTGACATAAGAAGTTCCTCCCCTCTGTCCTCTCTAAAAGTATGTATCAGTCAGTGTCGTCCTCCCACTCTGCCTAGATTTCTGGTGAATGGTTAAAGCCAGAAGAGAAAGGACAATAAATTCAGTTCTCTTAGACTCCACTAGACTAAAGGGTAATTTTCATTTAGGTTTTATTCACCTGGAGCAGCTCCAGAAATACAGTAACACATGGCTGAAGTCTCATCCCCAGGACTCGGCCCTGTGATTGGGAGTGCTTGGTTGAAGCTACACAGAGCATACTGGTGTCCCATGGTTTTGGTGGGCTTCCCACAGGCACAAGGATGTGCTGGAAGGAACATCCACAGCAGATGCCTTGGTGACTGCTCCTTACAGAAACTCTCTCAGGGAGTTTATGGAAGGAAGCTCTGATCAGATGCAAGTTTACAACAAAAGATGTGTCGATCTGTCAGACTGTTGAGCAGATCCATAAACACAGCACATGCACTTCATGCATTTAATGCTTTTGCCTATCACTGGGTCAGTTTCTGCATTAACACTGGATTTTCCAACGTGTTGAGCACCCATGACTTCAGCAGGAGCTCCAGCAATGCCAGTACAGTGGGCCTCAAAAAATAAGTGCTCCCAAGATAAAGAATAGGAAAAGAGTTATAAGGCAGAGTATAGAATAAGCCTGTAAGAAGATCCAAGAGCAAAGGCAGGGGTCATACTGTGATCACATGGGCTTCTCTAATCCCATTGTAAGTCTACCTCTGAACATATATGCATTCTGTATTTAATACTGGGCCAACCCAGAGCAGCTAAAACCCCATGGGAAACCACAGCAAACAAGAATTGTCTGCTGTCTTACACCCTTATCAGGCAGTCGGAGAGTTCATGCCAACGAGGAACTCTGATTCTTCACAATGCTGAAAAGAACAGCATCTTCCAGATCAAAAGCAGATAAATCCGAGTTACTCATAAGCTCCTCACACACATAATTATACAATGCACCCCTATGTAAAAACACCTGCAGACTTCAAGCAGACTTTTAGAAAGGCACGACATAGGAATAAACACACATGACCTAAGAGAAACCACACACAAGCTGCAGGCCAGATCCTCTGCTGCCCAACGCTCCTGCTTCAACGGACGTCACCGCTTCAGGGATGCTTTGCTAACACGCATCATCTGAGGTTCAGACCCAGAATACTTTTCAGTTCTTAATTAGAATGACTGTACTACGACTTGTCAACAACTCTTACCCCCTCCCCGTCCCAACTGTCACTTTTCCTGAATTTGTCCAAAAGTAAAAATCCTTTCCTAAGTGACAGGAATTGCATTGGGAAATGTCTCAAATTCTGCTCTGTTCAAGCGGGTACCCAAATACCCTGATTTCTGGGTTCTTTTGAGATAAATAAGTCTTTTCTTCCTCTTCACCATCACTATTCAAATTTTTACTTCAATAAAAAATGAAGAAATAACATTAAAAACCAATTTTTTTTCCCCATTTCACAAATCAGATTATTTATTATTTTTTTCCCTTGCAGAGACTTAAGGAAGAGTCTTCATAAGACACATATGAAAGACAACATGGTCTCACCTTCTAGATTTTATGGCTCAGTGGGTTTAACACTGTATTTTACTCTGGCTGTACCACAAAGCAAAAACTTAACACAGAAGTGTAAGAATAAAATCTGTGTAATCTGAGAGCTTATTCTGCATTGTGTTTTTACACACTACCTCACATTTCACTGATGATACACATTTATCAGATGCAGACAAGCAGATCTACTGACATTCATAATTCTTCACTGAGGCCAATAGAGGAATATTTCATGCAGGATGCTCTTCTTGTAAATAAGTGTTCCAAGAACTGAAAAAAAACCCTTAAATTTCATACTCCCTTTCTCGGTGTCTAAGATGAGAGAGAAATTCCCATCTGTTCTATCTGACATCTCTATCAGCATTCCTCTTTTCCAGGGGAGGTTTCAGACCTGTAGCCCCCAGCCAGAATGGAGTGAATGCAGCATAAACGCCTGCTGGAGAGTTAAAGATCAGCTCTTAGGCTGCCAAATCTGAATAGCTCTTTTCTGCACCACTGAAAAGCAATGAGGACGCTTCAGTGAACACTCTAGGTTGTTTAGGTAGATGAATAGTTGAAGTTGCTTTTCTGGCATGTCCTCTTGTATGTATGCTGGCACCGTCCCACGAATCTGAAAGGCGCACATGGCTTATGTTGCACACTTCCCTCTCCACTCAGATAATATTAGTTCACTTTTTCTATCTAAAACGTGTATTGCATTAAATTACCAAATGGATCCTAAGTGATGGTAGAGGCTTTGGATGAGAAAAAACTCCCTTAATAAACACATGTGCTTTTCTTTGTATTTGCATAAGTAAAACTTCCAGGTCAAACTTACCATGGTACCAGGCATGCTGCAATGAGCCATGTCCTGAGCAGGAGGGATAGGCTGAACCCTCCAGCGGGGAGGGACTGCACAGGAGAAGGAGTGCAAATGTAATTTCACTTGAGCACTTCTCTCACTAGAAGGAGAGAACCATCCAAAGAGCCACCTGAGCTTGAACAGGGATGTGGGGAGTTTGCTGCTTCCAGACATTGGCTTGTTAATATGAAAATATTAACAAGGAGCTTTCCCATAACCATGTCTGTGTTACAGAGCACTTGGGATAATCAAAGTCAGTAGAAGAATAGGGGGAAATCAACTTCCTTTTTCCTTTAACATGTCTTCTTGAGAATCCATTGCTAACGGCCACAACAGCAAATGGCACCACATATTGCAGTATAAAATAAGATCTGCAAAGCACTACCCATAGACCTTGGATCCTGATCTTTAGCTCTTCTTAGTTCATTAAAATACCAGTTTTCTATATTTATAAAGCACTGCCAGCTTCAGGGATAATGCATAATGATGGGAGGTATGTAGCACAATCTGATGGATACTCAGTATTTCAGTCCTCTTTCCCATGTCGGGCTGTCTCTGTCTCTCTGGTATATTGAAATCTTGTGATTAAATCCTCTTACTCCACTGCTTCCTTACTGATACTCCCCCTCTGTCTGGCAAAATTTTAATTACTATGGTACTGCATAACTCCATTCAGAGCTCCGATACTACCACTGTGATAGGAGCAAAAGCAATTCCTAAGATAGAATGCAAGTATAATACTCTATCATTATGTCTTCTTTATGGCTCCTAGTACCCTCTTTATGGCTGCTAATATACTGTGGTCTCTGCCTTTCTCTTACTGATTTCTGCTCTCCTCCACTAAATGTGTCCTTTTCCTTACCCAGAGATATAACACCCCATCTCTGCTATCTCTCTTTCCTGCTCCCAGATACAATGTAGTGAAGTTCTCTTCCCCTTGTCATGTTATTCTTTCCCATCTCTCAAAGACAGGAGTCTATATAATGCTCTACATCTTCTGCAACACAATTAGCAGCCAGGAGGCAATGGTCTGTACTCAGTGTTACTTTGTGTTGCTTAAAGCACAGTGGGTGGACCTAATACAAAAGTAAGAGCAGGAATGCTGAAATCTTCAGAGGACTGAAGGGAAAACTGAATTAACAAGCTTAAATATACCCCCAGAGAGGAATGCACCAGAGCTTTTCATACCTATTGGTTCTGCTGGGTTGCTAACTCCTCCTGACATTAAGTACAGTTAAAACCAGACATGGTTCTACTGCAGAGTAGGTAGAATTTTACACATGAACTGTACACATACATTATCATGTAATTTTAACTTAAAATTCCATTTGAGAATCAATAGTACTGGCCCCCCTTTCAGCCAGTCCTCTCCACTTCTGCTCTCACAGCAGCACTATTGGTTCATGTTATCAGAAGCCTTAAGGGGAACAGGTCAGTAGAAAATCTCTGCTCTGCGCTAATACATTTCAACACCTGAGAGGCAAAAAAGCAGCAATTAAGCACAGCAAAATAAATAATTCAATAGTTAATTTGACCTGCCAGGTTGTGGAGTATTTCTTTATATCCTACCAGATTGTATTTTAGTTTACAAGAAGTGTCCCTAGAGAGTAATGCTGTGAAAGCCCATAAAACGCTATAAAGCAGTGAAAGGCAAAGGGTCACTCACAAATGGGGCAACTATTATTTAAAGAAGAGGGGTTTTTGTTGTCAGTGTCCTGCATATTTCATGAGAAAGTGATTAAGGCCTTCTATGATTCTTTATGAATTAATCTGCCAACTGCTTAGGCAGGTAAAGCAGCCACAGATTGGAAGACTGAAATTGCACTGCCGGTACTTGAATTTTAGATGGAACACAAACCAAACAGAAAGCGAATGCTCTGTTCTGTGCTAAAGGAATTGGCTTCTTTTTAATTGCCTCACAAATAATCCATAGACAGCTCTGAGTGGGAGCAATCCACGTGGCCTCTGAAGACATGAATATACATTGAAAACGGGGAAAATATTAATGCAAGATGAGACTTAATAGGAGAACAGAACAGCAGTACTTTAGTAAGATACTGCCGCATTACTACTGCGTTTATAGGGTTATGGAGGAGAGGTAATGTTAGCCTGGTGGGAAAAAATAAAGCCATCCAGATGGAAGGATTTCCAGTCCTCCTAGTAAAAGATGAGATGGAAATTGAGATGACAGGCACTGCGTGTGCACAGGTGGACAGAATTGAAACTAGGGGGAAACAAGTAGAACAAGCTATGAGATGGCTGTCAGAGGTGGAGGGGAACAACAGCAGCAACACCAGAAGGGAACTCTGAGCCTCCACATGTGGGTCTGGAACAAAGGGATCTGTGATGCTTCCAGGGCACGTTTTCTATTCTCATTCATCCTGTGTGGCTACTCCAGAAGCCAAGTGGTCTCACAGCAGCTGCACAGACTGCACTGAGACTTCAACAGACTTGTTGAAAGCAGAGTACACCAGGGAGGATGCAGTAAATGCAAATGCTCTTACCTCTGATATACACACATTGTTATTTATTGAGTAGTCTAGCTTCCTGCCACACTGATCTCAACCATTTCTGATCTTGATGCAAAGCAGTGAGGTTTAAGAAACTCCAAACCAACCTAAAAGCCACAACAAAACCCCCTTCATCCTTACTGACACCACTGCCTAGCTTCTCTGGGCAGAGTACATCAGTAAGATCTCCATGTCCTGTACAGAAGCGGTAACAAAATTCTCTGCAAGGGTCAGAAAACCTTAATTTGGGCAGGAAAAGCACTGGAACAGCACCCTCAGCGCACTGATCCAGCACACATCCCCCCAGTCCCTGATCCTGTCCAACAGCTGATGTTACACTGCATCAACAGTTGCAATGATTTCAAATATCTAGCTGCTTTAAAAGTAAATAAATAAATTAAACCAGCTCTTAAGCTTCTAGAAAATTACTACAACTGCTATTATGGCCCTTCATAGTCCTGGGGGAAAAACCCATGGTGAACATAAACCAGCTGCACTACAAGACTTATTTTATTGCATCTTTCATTTTATCAAGATATTCATGAAAATACAAAACTAAACACTCCACTCCTCTGCAATTAAGTTTCTCTCTGGTTGTAAGTACAGCTATTTTTAGTTTTAATTTGGGGATATCTCCCAGAACTGCAGAGCATAAGCAGCTCCACCATAACCCTGCATCATCAGCATCAAAGACAAGTCTATCTTTGGAAAATACACATTTTACACACTGAAGGTCCCAGCAGCCCTTTTCCAGCTGACAATGCATACCAGTTGCTCCAGTCCCGATTTCCAGTAATGCCAAACATCATCCACTGAGTGGTGCTACAAAGATTTACTCCAACTGCAGATCTGGACCATTAAGCCCAAAACTGCCCTTGCCACAGCTGACACTGCTCCCTTGAGAAACAAAGGGGATGAGGAAAGGCGTGCTCATTTCAAGCCCCATTAAAAATGCAGGAAATAATTCAATGTTTCCCTCAAATGAAATGCAAAGGAAATTTATGAGGAAATCAGATTGGTATTCAAGTTTCTACGAAGGAATTGTAGAAAATGACAGAGGTAAAAGAAAAGAGTACTTGCAAACATGCATCTGCCACCAGCCCAGGGCCTCTTTAATGGTGTCTCCCCATTTGACTGCTTTGGAGGTTTTGGATTCATTGCGGTTTAAACTACTTCTCTCTCCACTGAGCTGTACCAGAGCAGGCACAACAGCCTTCCTATGGATCTTGCAGCCATTGCAAAAGATTGTCATAAATGCTGCAATAATCAAGATCATTATTCAGAAGTAATTGCTAATGTGATAACAGCAGCCTACAGCCTCATTCCTACAGTTATTCAGCTTTCCCGCTACTGAGCAAATCTCTTTCATGGCCTCTGAGACAAAGAGCAGGGTATAACAGTACTGCTCTCCCTGTGGGAACAGCCAGCAACTTACCAGCCAATGTTGAACTCAACGTGAGCATCAAAGAACCCAACAACGGGAGATGTTGCTGCTTTCCAGCCTTGGATTCTGGCTCGAATCAGCCCTTCTCGCTTGTTATTGCGCACTATTTTCACCAGCCCTGGGTATCTTTTATTGACATACTGGTCCAGATTAAATTTTAGCTCAACTGCAAGACAAAAAAAACCAAATAAATATTCAGAATGAGAAAAGGCCTGAAACATTACGTTTTACTTTCATTTATTCTGCAACCAAAAGGGAAAGGCATTCTTAACCATTCCTAAACACTTGAGTCTCACAGATGCAAACCAAGTACCACAGCTGTGGCATGGACTAGTTCAGGGGGCTCAGCTCAGAGAGACCTGCACAGGTTTAATCTGATGGATTTGAGTATTGTTTTGAAGGGGCATTTTGTATGAATATCATTAAATGATCACTATTTTAACCTATTATTTGCATTAGGGTACAACTGGCCTCTGGAAGAGCAATTCTGACCGTATGGCACTGGAACAGTCTGCAATTTTTCACAGTCTGGTGGTTTGTTTTTCTGATTTATGCTATTCATTAAGAGTTTGAAAAATAACCTCAATGGATTTTGGGTCAAGACGTAATTCAGCTCACAATTAATTTCCCTTAATTTTAAAGGTTTACCCTTAAATATAATTAAACCTCCTCAATACTAGGCTTCTCCCCCATTGAACTAAATGGATATTGAAGATTTCAAATAGACTTCTTCTCTTTTGTTCATTTTCAGGCATTCAACCACAGATGGAGCAGAACTCATTCACTCCTTTATTCAGCTTCATTTCAATAGGCTTATGAACGGGCGAATTACCAAAATGGGCTATTTTTTCAAATCAATCTAGTTTGGTAATTCATTTACACTGCAGCTTATTCATAATGAGGCTTTGACTCAAATATATTTATTAGGAAAACTAGTAGAAGCTTCCAGGACATTGGAAGCCTCATTCTTCTGATCTATATTACACAGTAGAATCATTATCAGTGAAATCAAAGACCTGATAAATCTCCAGTTATCTAGAAGAATGACAGAGAAAAGCCATATAAGAGTTCACTGAGAAACAGTGTGTCCAATTCTCCTCTCTATCAGACTGACTCAAACACTTTGCAATCTCACATAATTACTCCATAGGTTACACTGCTGTAACCAAAAGCAGAACTGGACAAAAAATTTCTTAAATCTATAGGTTTGGGAATTTATTTTTGTTTGAGACTTATTTTTAGTGATTTGTTCTCTCAACCCTCCTTTCTCTTTGGGCATCTGGAAGAGAAATGGCAACTTAAAACGGAATGATTTAAAGCTGTTCACCTATGGAGGAATTGCTAACCTTGAGTCTTATTTTAATAAGCATGATTTGAGAAGATGCATCAGTCGCAGAAGCGTAAGGTATAACAAGTTAAATCACAACACTGCTGGTCACCTGTATCCTAAAGGTTCTTCAAACCTTCCCCTCCTATGAAAGGAGTTGATCAACAGCACCCTTATGCCCACCAGTATTTTGATTTTTGAGTGCTGTAACAGAAGTGGTGTTTTTACATTAATGAACGAGATAGCCTGAAATAGGCATGTACTTTGTGCCCATTCTGTTTCATTCTCATAGTCTTAATTTACTCCCTAGCTCAAAATTGAAGAATCTGTTGCTGCACTTTTCCTTGGAAGCAGAATTTAAACTTTTAGTCTATTAATGATGATATTCCTCTGGATCTGAAAACCTGGAGGAAAGTGTCCTTTCTAGATGAAGATTGCCCATACATATGCCATTCATTCTGTGAAGATTTCAATGAAATCAGCAGGGTTTATCCACATCATGATTATCTGCTATATAAATGGTTCATATTTACTCACAACTTTGTGTAAATGGCTCAACCAACCTTCTCATCAACAAACTCTTGTAAATTCTACTGACTTCAATAAGAAGTATGTTAATTTACACAATCTTGTGATCTCACTTGCTAGCCATAAACCAGTGTTGCATGTATGACCTTCCTCCCCTGGCTAATTAAATGCAGAATGACTCAATGCTGTTTCACCCCAACATTAAAGAAGGAAAGGCATTTCAGCTAGTAGTGACCAAACTCTGTTTTGATGCCCATTAACCACACAGTATTCACAGAAAAAGCTACTTGTGCTCACCATTGTCACTGTTGTCATCCACCAGAATGATCTCCTTGAGCAAGTGTGAGGGGGTGTGATTCACAACGCTGTGCACAGAGCGCAGGATGACAGACAGCGCCTCATTTACAAATATAAAGACCACAGAGATCTGAGGCAGGTCATCTGGGTAGGTCATCTGTTTGCATCTGGGGAGAAGAAATAAGTGTTAACAACCAAGCAGCCACTGGGAGGTAGAATAGACTGAAGAGTGTCTTCTCCTCATTGCTGTCCAGCATACAGGGACCTGCAGGCTTTGCTCTTTCTAACCCCAAAGACAGATGTAGTAAAGCTCAATAGAAGCAACATAGCTAGGAGCAGCAGCCTCAGTGAAAATCAAAGTGTGGCTGCATGCACACAGGCTTGAGGCAGCTCTCATTCTCTGGAAGGTTAAAAGCATCTCTTGGAAACCAAAGAAATACCAGTGAGTTTGCTCAGAAACAATCTGGAGAAAGCCCACAGCACTATAGCCTATCTGTGCTCCCAGGAGCACCATCAGAAGGTCTGCTCTTAACTCATAATTAGAGCTCATGCTTTTAAAACCAGGACCAGCTCAAGCAACTTATGCTTTTGCCCACACAAAGAGCACTTTCCACCCTTCTCATTCTGCAGTTTGTGCAGCAAGAACAAATGCAGGATGTTTGTTGTACAGACACATGCTTGCCCAAATATTTGCAAAGCAGATCTGCTCCATCTGAGATGTCACCTTGGTAGGTACCTACATCCCGAGGTTCACAATTTGCTTTTGCACTTGCTCACTGAAGCATATATGTTGCAACACACTATTATGAGTAGAAAAATGGAGGCCTGGAGAAGTTACACAGCACAGAGCAGAACCTCTGCTCCCAAGCCCCCAGCCCATTTCCCCCGTAACACCACGCTGCCTTATTTAATGGAATTCTCTCCCACTAGCTAAGATGCTAACTTTCAAAACATGTTCTCACAGTCAAAATCCATCCAGAATTACCATAGCAATTACTGAACCTGCTCTCTGAAACACTGCTAATGATATCACAGGAAATGACTTTTCCTGCTCTTATCAAACTTTCTGACCTCTTTCTCATTACTTTGGCATAACAATCCCTTTTCCCCCCACTATTGGCAGTCGGGGGCATGAGGAAGGTGACAAACGCTTGACTGGTGGGTAACCTCTGGAAATCAGTTATGAATTCTAGCAATTATTCATACCTCCTATTCAGCCCAGCTCTATCTGCTCAGAGACTCAAGTACCTGTCATTCAGTGTTATCACAGCTACTTGCTGGTGGCCAGTACCATACAGAGGACCACCGTGTAGAACTTCTGGCTAAGCAGTATTCTTTTACAGTCTAAAAATAAACCTGGAGCAAGGACAGAGATCTCCAGGAGGTGTGAATGCTCTGTCACAACCTCCTTTTTCGAATTCCTTTTCAAATGTGATTTTCCTCTTGACCACACCAACACATCAAAGAAGTCCATCAGAAATATGTCACTAATAGGAAAGAGCCATCGGTTAGAAACATGGACCTTGCAAGATTTCCCTTGATGAGGGACGTCTTTGATCTGAGAGCAATTTGCTTCAGAGCCTCACTTGTATCAGCAGCACACAGCACATTGCATCTCAGTAAATCCGACTGGTACCCAGGCAGTGGGTGCACTGCTGGTGGAAGTGAGGCAGAGGAGTGATCCCACCCCAGCTCATGCATCCTGGTGGGGTCCTGCGTCAGCACTCAGAGCTAGCACAACATAAGGAAAGCTAAGAAACCATGTAGCCAAAGTCTGGAAACAGCAAGGCAGAGGAGGAGGAAGCACAGCAAGAATGAGAGTGCAGTCAAAGCAGCAGCTGCAATGCGGAGGAACAAGCAATCAAAGGAAACATGGGACAAACATAAATGTCAGAGGTATCTGTGGAAGGACCAAAGTATTTTGCCTAGGAAAAACCAGGGAACTGTAGTTCTGAAATAGTACGGGACTCAGTGGATTAGGTTGTGCTTCCTTTATCTTCTGATCACAAACTTTCGCTGCACTCTTCTGGAGTAAGAGGTATTTGTTCTATTGGTGAGTGAACTGAAGGCCCTGTGCACCCAGCCACTTGCTCCTGTCCAGACAGAAAGGTTGAGTACAACTGGTATCCGAGGCTTTTCCTCCACCCTCCCACTTAGGTTCTGAGAAAATCGGGATTTCTAACTCAAACTTTAAAACCAGCAGACCTAAACCAGAACCTCCACTTTTGATTAAGTTCTTCTTCGTCACACTAAAGCAATGCATTATTATCCTGAGTGTGACTCCGTGTTTTCACTGGTTCATAAGACTTCTCAAGCCTTGGTTCTCAATGATTACTTACAATGATTGTAGCTAGGCTTTACATAAAAGGCTGTTTTGAATTTGTTATCCCACCTAGGTTGAGACATTCCTATCACTTCTCACTGCAATCTCCCTTCTGTCAGTTGTCCCCTTTCCCTGTTAGCAAGACATAGTTGAAAAACTGCATTCTGTCTGCATTTGGGAAGAGCATTCCAACCATTACGTATTAGAATACCTTGGGTAACTCCACTGCAAGGGGAACACCTAAATGGGCAAAGGCCAACCTCAGGATTTAGCAGGGGTTTAAAAGCTGTTGTATTTTTATTTCTCACAGCAAGGATGAAGAACAGCAAGAGCAGCCGTCCAGCTGAGCAGACGTTTCAAAGTACAGCAGTGATCTAGGAGTTGATTTCCTGCAGACTTCCAGTCAACCTTGAACCCCCAGCTCCTCAAGACACTTCAGAAAATGAGATGGATGTGCTGAAGTAGTCAGGAGAAAGTACTGGTCCACTATCAAACACTTCTGATGATGTCTGAGAGCACGAGCAATCCCAGTCAAGCGGCCTTTCCTTAAAAGTGACTGGGTGCTTAAGTGCTTTGTTGGATTGCTGCCCAAGTACTTCCCAATGTATTCTGTAATTAGATACCAGCTGCAGCAATTTACAGTTAATACTTCCTTCATTCCAAGAAACTCTAACCAGCTATTGACACTCTGAGGCAAACAGTGACATCAGCAAGTCACACTCAAGAACTCACCATCAAAGCACAACCACCTTTGCTTGGGCAGATGCTGACAACAGACCAAGTGCACTGCAAGTGGGACATTCAGTCCCTTGTGCTTGTACGTAAGATTGAGAAAGCCAAAAGTGTCAGGAGGACACATGAAGTCCTCTGTGGTGCAGCCCTTGATCTTGGCCCTGAAGCAGGGCAGCAGGAGTAAGTTCATTCCAGAGAAGTTCCAGGAAAAATGTAAGGCTAGAAAGAGCCTACTGACTTAATAAGGCATAGAACATCCTCTCAGAAAATGAATGGTGCAGCAGCCTGGAGAGAGAGAGAGAGCATCAGGCAAGAAACCAATGAGTTAATGATAGAGGAGCTTAACACAAGAAGAGTCACTTTTAGTCATTCTTTTGAGAAGCAAAGTAATCAGAAGGTGAAGACATCAAACCATATGATGTGCCCAGGTGTTTCAGGCAGACCTTCTTTGCGGGGCACACAGCACCAGCACTACACCCAGCACCCTGCCAGGGAAGGCTCTCCATCACCACGCTCTCTACTTCCCTGCACTAGGTCTGATCACATTATGAACTGTGTCAACCGGGAGGGAGTTCAATTACATTAACTGATAGCTGAAACTTGGCCTCATTAACACCTGCCTAACACTTCTGAGTTCAGGAAGAATTTAGAGCACACATTTGACCTCTGTGGTAACTAAGGATGGCCTAAGCTGGCCAGACATAGTTCACATTTAATATTACTATGATTCTAAATTAGCATTATGAACTGTCACCAGGTCTCACAGTGTATAACCAACAAAGAACTTCAGGTCTGCAGGAGAAGCAGAGTCTCTTTACCGGCAGATGGGTCTGCTGCAGAGAAACACACTGCTGGATGCATCTAGGATTAGTGATTCCAGCAAAGGCTGAGGATGCCAGAGCTAATCATTTCCAAGGACCAGCTGAGGATGGATGAGACCTGATATGTGAAACAGCCCTTCAGGCACCTTTCATGCAACATGCCAAGCATCAAACCTGGGGCATCCTGCTGTTGTCTTGGGAAGAGTCTTTGAGCGCTCTTGCTCTGTATTTGCTACTGCAGATCTTCGCTGGCAACCCAGAGGTATTTCCTTTGTACATGAGTGAGACCTTGATGTCAGATCATTTTCTCTATCCTGGAGATGATTTTCACTCTTTCTTTCCCTTGCATTGAACCAGTTCTTTAAATGAACATCTCCCAACCAGCCCCCTGAGCCTAACTGCGAGCACTGTCTATGCAGGCATAGGAAAACAGGAAAGCTGTTTTCTTCAGCTAGCAGACCAGAACCTTGGGAAAAATATCATGTATTAACACAAAAAAAAGGTCAAAGATTAGAAACTGGGGCACTGAGACAACAAAAGCTTCTCAGCTGCACGTAAGCCTGCTCATGGCAGCCCTGCGAGCTGGTAGGGAATAAAGGAAGGGAATTTTCTTTGTCTGAACCTTCATTCCTTGATAGATGTATTTACTCTCTTTGTGTCTGATCCAGCAGAAACCTGGAAGTCTTCTATTTATCAGAGCTGGGCTTATAGTCCATTTGAGTTGCACTGGTTTTTGTGAAGGACTGACACTACAGCCATGTGGGTAGCTCAGTGCACTACCAGGGAAATATCTTTCCTGCTCTCTTTCTGCCTTCTCTCCTGTCTGCATAGCTGCTAAGCTCCCAAAATTAGTTTTGCTTGCAGACCTTAATCTACCGAGTTTGGAAATGGATTAGAAATGCATTTAGAGATTCCTGACAGCTTTGCCCTTCAGGAAAAAAATGCAAACAAAATTAAAGCTGCTTCATGAATCTTTAAAGTATTTAATACAAGATATTTTCAATTTCCAAATCAAGGTTTTTCCAACGAACCACTGGGACGGAGATGACTGCGGGTTTCTCTCCTTCACAAACCTGATGAAATCGCTGGGCATGAAGAAACCTCCTCTGCAGCTCTAGCACAAAAAACCCCAACACGCTTCGTACCTTGAAAGCCGTGGAATGGCCTGTGATTGTGTTTTATAGCCACAGCAGGGGAAAGAGGTGAAACAGCACTTCCTTGGGTACATGATCAATGAAAGGACAAAGATAAATACTAAAAGGATTATTGAATCCTTGCTCGTTAATGCTAACAAATAGTACTTCTAATCACCAGGCCGATGTGTATTTTGAACCCAGTTAAATCAAAGGCTCAGAGTAATCTTATATACATGGTTACCTTTCAGTAGCTAAATGCTGCTGTGACTCCATAGGCACAGACGATTTACAACAGCTAAATCACTAAATCTAGCAGCTAGTTCAGTGCCTGACTTCTTTCTCCAGCAAACCACTGAGGCTTTACAGCCAGTGCTGGATGTAACAGTAACTTTTCAGATGCAGAAAGAAACGCGCATTATGTTCTTATTCCACATTGGCACAATAGTGAACAGTGAAAATATGACAAGCTGGAAACGTCTCCTTCCCTAACACAGGATTCAACTGCTGACCAGTCCATAGCAAAAGCAATGACAGGCTCCAAAACTGATTAGCTTCATGGACCATCAATCTGTCAGGCAGACGGCTCCAACTCCTTTCTAATTAATTCTCCTTTTCAATAGAAGGTGTTAACTGTACCATGCTGTAACATTCTCCTTCTATTAAGGATGGATTTTTCTGCCCTATCCAAAAGGATAAAAAAACCCAAACAGTAAATTTTTTGAGTTGACGATTTGCTCTTAATTTCTCCTCCAGTTTTGCAGCTCAAGGACAGCATTCACTAAGAATCACATAATATAAATACAACTGTGAACAAGAGAGCAGAGGTACCGAACACTGATGCTCTGTGTATCCTGAGAGAAGCAGCCTGCTGTATTTTCAACTAAGGTAAAAAGAGAAGTAACAGTTGTTTTTAAAAGCCCTAGAAATGATGGTGGTACCAGAAGATACCTTTTAAGCATGGCCATTTCTTCGCAGTCTGTGTTGCTTTATGGAACAGCCTCCCCTCTGATTTCTCATAGAGAATAAAAACCCACACCTTCCTTTATCCTGAATTGATTTGGAGAAGTGCAGATGCAAGACACAATGCAACTGTTGGTGCTGTAGGCTTGGTAGTCTAGGCAGCTCCAAAAACCCATCAACACTGATGACCAAAGGATTTGTAGGGGAATTCCCTCCCCTGAGTGACAGCTAAAGAAATTGGGGTAGTTTTCCCTCCACCTCTGCAAGTACTATAACACTCCTGCCAGTGTTTGGACATTCAGCATTAACAATGACTTCCTGCATCCATTGATTTTTTTGGAATCCTCAGCAAAGAAAGTATTTGTTAAAGCAATGAAAGCCAATTTTGAGCTCTATTGCCTGATTCTTCTTGAAAGAACAAACTGAACGACAGGTTTGCAAGAACTAAATATGACACCAAAGAAATGACTGCCCTTTCTATTGCTCCAGAGATCATCTTCATAGCACATGTTGTTTAAAACACCCCTCTGTCAGGACTTTACAGTCTGTAAATGGTCAGCTTCCCTGAATAACTTCCAGCTGACCACAGTTGCTCCCTTGACCACGTTTCATGCAGCATGTCCCTGAAGTTACACATGAAGAAAAACTTAATTAAAGACACCTTCCCAATTGTTCCTGAGCACAAACTGCCTATTCCTGCTCCCACAGTGTTTTAGTGCTACATATTAAATTAGAGTCAGGCTAAGGCAACTAAAATAATCTGTTCTCCAGCTTTTCTGGTGCACAGTGCTGTTGATGGTCATTTTCAGGCTTATAATAAATTGAGGTCTTAAATCTGTTCCATACTGTGGGAATTCCAGCAGCGTTTTTCACATGCCTCCTTGATACATTATTCCTTATTTTGAATCCAAAAGTCTCAGAAAGAAGTCACTCGCATTCATCAGGAAGAAATCAGGCCAAATCCTCGTTTCTGTGCTAATCTCAAACACTTCCTGTGTCAAGGAAAAGCGTCTTTTAATATCAAGTAGAAACAAATCACTGCTGAACAACTGGACCTCATTGCCTGTAGGATTTGCAGCATGAAGAACATCTGCAGCCTTTTGAAAATAAATGTCTTTTTTACCTTAGAACTCTTTATTATCTGTTCTCTTCCAATGGAAAAGACGAAATTTACAGGAATTTCTGTCTTGTCACACTTCCACAAAGGAGAGAGCCCTTTCAAGCTGGGATAGTTCCACAGATACATTAAAGCTCCCCATGAAGTTGCAATAATACACATGGGACAAGTGTTTCTCGAGAACCAGACATGCACTTCTGTCCTTTTTCCTTTCTTTTGAAATTCCAGGCCAGCACAACCATGGAATTTCTCTGCACAAAAACTCTACCACGTTTCTATCTTTTGTTTTTTTAACACACTTGCTGCTCTATTTGCCTTAATCCCTCCCTTCTCTATGACAAATCATTTTATGTGCATGGTAGAGAGCCCTGAGAACTGTCAATCAGTGACTGATAGCACAATACATACACACAGTTATATATGCAGCACAAAGATGGCCCCACTTGTAAAGAACAATAACCCTTACATTTATGATTATTAGACTCTCCAAAAGTAGCTGCCACACACATAAAATAAGAGGCCTTATACTTCAGGCAGCTATTTCTGGCTTTCCTCGGGCAAACAATACCAGAAACACACCATCTTGTCTAATACTAATACTGATTTACGCATATAAAAATGCTAAAACTAGTCCCAATCACTTTCAGAACAATCCCCTGTAATAACAAGAAAAATGGCTGAAAGCTCATGCTCAGATCCTTCTGCAGTAAAAAGTACTTGCCTTTCTTTGGTAACTTAACTTGAGTCACTAATATGTTTTGAAACACCATCTGTAAGATTCTTCCACTCTAGCCCCTAGTGTGCCCATTCAGATCTGCCAGTGGCTGTATGCATCCTGCATCACAAAGCATTAGGCTGATTGAAAATTAATGGAGAACCTGAAATCTGCTTTCAAATGCTCTTCAAAAATCCCCAAAGAAAACGTATCCCGCATGTGACTTCATTTTTAATGGTGCTGTACTTAAGTTTAAGGCAGAGCCCAACTAAATTCCAAGTGACGCGTATTCTGCCTAATTTTAGCTGATTAAACACAAATGGCTTATTTCGATTTGTCAAGAGATTCTCAAGATTTCGGGAAGATCCTGGTCCCTGTTCTAATTGGATTTGTGATTTGCATACTTTCCAAGTGAAAACTAGACAAGAATTGTCTTTAAAAAAACAAACAGAAACATGGCCTTGCAAAGCTCTGCTTTGAGAGTGGAGAGCTCTCTGAACTTGATGTGAAGTGAAATATAAACATCAATAAAACCCATGAAGTGAACTAAACAGAGGCAAAACTAAAGGCATTTTGTCAATTCACAATAGCAGTGCTTTGACTCAAAGCTCTTACCTGCAAAATGTACTCAGAAAACACTACCTTTTGTGCAACTTTTGAAGCTTAATTCTAGAAACCACGCTGTCTGTGGAGGAGAGAGAGTATACTTTCATCTCAGCTCTTCACCAGAACTAAAACCTAACCTTTCTAGTGAGGAAGGTTCAGAAAGAGCCATTCAAGAAGCTGGAAAATACTTTCTAGGGTGCATTCACAACATGATGCATCCCAAAAAGGATCTTTATGGCAGAGGGAGAATTAATCCCAGCATGTCTGCAGGTGTGAGAAGGTAACAGCCCAGGTATCCAGAAGTGGACTATCTATCTTAATAACACCCCCTCTGAAATGTCCCTCTCACTGCACTCCAAGTCCATGCCAGATGTAAGGGAAAAACAGTGGAGTGGATGAAATCAAAGGAATCATATTCAATAAATAATGCATATGAGTAAACTCACCATTTGCACAGAACAGTTTGCTTCAAGTATCCTTGAAGCTATTTGTTATTCAGATAACAATATGTAAATACAGAAAGTTATTCTTGACTATTAAAGACTTTACTGCAAGTATTTAATATTAAAACTTCAAGGTACTTTTGTTTAACGTTGACTCTCTCAATCCCTCACAGCAGGACAGAGGCTGAGCATCAGAGCATTATCTAGAAATGGAGGGCAATGAAAAAGTTGTCAAAGTAACTGCTGCAGAGCTCTTCACAGATGTCATTACAGGCTTGCGGTACGCTGCAGTAAGGAGGAGGATAGAGGAATGCAATCATTTTCCATGATTACTTCAGCTAACAATGTTTTTTATGGTCCTGGGAGGACATACAATAACGTTTGGCAAACAACCCTTTCTTTAATGGGCTCCAGTGTATTTCACAAGAGACAAGCTTTAATCTCTGGTCAAATCCTGTTATGCAGCAGGATGTTTCTTTCCACCTATGTACAAAAACAGGACAGTTGGAGGAGTAAACAAGCAAACGGAGGTCAGTCATAAACTGGGTAAGTCTATACCCTCACTGCCTGGCAAACCATAGTGAGAAGGTCTTAATTTTGCCTTGTCCCAGCAGTTGTAAGGCTGGTTGTAGCCCAGAAAGGTGATGCTTCCCTGGAAATCACAGCACATGGTGTGTTGAGCTGATGCAAAAGCTGATTTAACTAACCAGCAATAGCCTTGAAACGTTTAAACAGTAGTCACAGGGGTTTTCTTCTTGCTTTAAATGATCAATTTCTATAAGAGTGAAAACAGGCCAAGTTTATGGTGTGTGTGAAGAATTATGGTTCAAATAGAGCCGTGTTCCAAGAACAAATGCATAAAGAACATTGATTTAGCACTGAAAATAGGAGTATTAAATCCATGATGTTTAGATGCTTTATATGGTATTGAGCAGAGAGCCTGATGGTAGCAGCCACGTGTTTATAAAAGCCATGTCACCAAGTCAAGCAGAGAGGACAAATGAAGGTGCACGGGCCACATGTATTGCCCTCGGTAGACAGGGGTAGGGAACTGCCTGACAAACTCAACCTCTTTAATAGCAGATGATAAAGCACATCCAAAGATCTCTATGAACTTCGGATCAGGGCCCTGCAGGATAAATCACTGGGCAAAACCAGTGTGGTGAAAAGAGTCAGATCCTGAAGTGCAGATGGGACTTTACTCCTCTTTACATCTTTCCCAATGACACTTGCAGGATTGTTCTTTGTGTATTGTAACTACTTTATGAAATGTCTTACTCAAGTAAGGCGGTTCAGCACGTCTTAACTTCACTGGGGTTACTCAGACACTTAAAACTAGGAACATATTTAAGTGCTCCATTGGACTGGAGCCTAATTACACTTTTATAGCTTCTGTTTAAATTAAAGGCCAGCTAGAGGTGAACAGCACAGTATTCAACAACTTCATGCATTTAGAAGTTACATGCTAACAACAGTTTCTTACCTCCTAATTATTTTGGGCACTTCAGAAAACTCTTGCATTTTAATTTAGTCCTGGTTACGTTTAGAAATAAAACCATTTCCTAAAACTCCAGGCACATTTACTGTCTAGCACAGAGCTAACATCCAGGGCACACACTTCATCGCAGCAAAACACTTCAACGTATGGGGGATTTTTACGTTTATGAGCTCTTATCCTAACTCAGAAAAACAGGTCAACATATGCTTTCTCTTCACTCAGGCTGACAGAAATTCGGCACACATCCTAGATCAGGCAAGGTGCTTCAGTGTGATTGTGTATGTGAGCAAGCCAAGGACACACGCTAGTCTTTTCCTGCCTCTGAGAACCTACAGCCATCCTAACACTTCAACACTCACACACTGCTCCTGCCCAATCTGCCTGCTGAGAACCTATTTCCTTTTACACCCTATGTTGTCTGGTGTTTTCTCCTACTTGCTCATAGACCATAGGCATTTTGAAGTCACATCTTCAGTGTTTGCAGATTGAAATGAATTTGCCATCAGAAACAAACCTAGAAAGGAGTGCTCTGCACTGGGGAAACAGGTTATTCCCATTAACCGTCTGCCCAGCCTGTGCTCACAGCCATGCCCTTCTTCATCCCTCATTTACTGACAGACACATTCAACCTGCTCCATGCAGACTATTTGCTCAAACCTGTACTTAGAGAAACTTTCCTCCCACTGCTTCCAGAGATTCCCAGATTGTCAGGCAAAGGAGCTGAGTGCTCCTCTATGAGCAAACAGAACACAAATTCCCCATCTCTCGGGTACGTGTGGGCTAATAACACCAAGGCAATAAGCCAATGAACTAGCTGTAGGTCACACATTTGCTTTCAGGCAGTGTAGAAAATACAGGAGCAAAGCTTCAATGTCATTTTTATCTTGAGCTTAATGTAAACTGCACCATGACCCTCTGGGAGAACTGTGTCCTAATGAAACATCCACGGAGGGAATGAAAGCTTACTCCAGTTGCTGAATGAGACAGCTGTTCACTTTACGCATGGAAATAACTCAGATTTATGCCTTTCCTCTGGAAGTTTAGGGGTACAGTCTAAGTTAGCAACAACACCCTGGGGTATTTTAGTGAACTGTTTTAATTATTATTGCTGCTATTAATATTCTACCATTAGTCAAGTCTGAAGTACAGTCTCTGCCAGAGAGGTGTGTTTCATGCTACCCTAGAGGCTAGCCCAGTGCTAGGTCATTCTGAAGACAAAATACATAAATGAGGACTAACAGAAGTCTGGGAGTGTAGAATAAATAATATATTCATCCCCTGGAGCAAATAAGAAAATCAACTAATTAAGGAACTATTTGACAACCTGAAGGCATCTCACAGGTAAAATGCAGCTCCGGAGGGCTTCATGTCTAGAAACTGAGAAACAGGGAGCTTTGTGCATAAGCTGTACACAGAGACAAAACCTCCTGTGATTTAAAGCTGCCTAATGCCTCACTGACAAATCCTGTCACATCACCCCCCAAAATTGTGGGTGCACTTCATAGACCAAGGGGATTTGGATTTTGCCTAATGCCTGCATGACAACTGTCTTCATTTTCTCTGTTAAATTCAATCACAGAAGGACAGATGTATATATGCACTGGGTAGCCAGCTCTGCTGTTCTCCACTGAATGGCATCTTGTCATTGCTTAAGTGATCCCTACACAATATATAAGCTATATCATAATTGTCTACATAATTTCCCCAGGGAACCTGCCTTTCCAACACCTGAGCTAGTTAAAAGCTCCATCACAGTTCTGTGAAAAATGAAGTATTGCAGTTGTCTTCCCAGTGCTCCAAAGACCATTCCTCTCAATGCACAGAACCATCAAGAACCACAGAGATCAGAAATCTGATTTTACACTACATTTTACACCCAGACCTCCTCCTGCTAGATGCAGAAAATGGGGTTTTCACCACCTTGGAGTTCTGAGGCTTAGTAACACATACTGCACGATGCCTGCTTCACAAGGGTTATTCAACCGTGCCTGGACAGCCAAGAAATAGACAACAGCGATCAGCCTCGTGCTGGCTTTACAAAGGAGGGAACAAGACACGGGCCTGGAGCTCCTGCTCCTCAGGGCTTGCACCATATTTCAAAGAAAGGCTCCAAGTGGAACATTCAGCTGCTGCAGGATTTCTTGTGGCCAAAAGGATGCAGGTCAAAATTGCACAATGATTTCTTAAGACAGCCAGTTGGTTTGGTAGAAACTTAGGGAAAAGTCTACATGGAAAGCAACTGTCCCTGGACCTGCTTTGGAGTTGTAGCCAGCAAAGTGACCTGATTTGACTGTGGTTTGGTTTTGAGACCACAGCAGAAGGTTTAGGAGCAATACAATAGAAACCAAGAGCTTTTCAGAGGGCTGGAGAAACAGAAAATAGAGGCCCCATACTTCAACATCATAAAACCATCAAACAACTTAACTCGCAGGTGCTGCTTCAGAGAAAGAAAACCTTGGAAAGCATCTAGATCAAACTACATCCTCCAAGACAGGGAGCCTGTAACTGTCAGGTACTTCTGGCTCTGGCTAGTTTTAAGAGTCTCTCACTTTTATTAGCACTAAATTCACTCAAACCAGGAGACACGGGCAAAATAAGCAGGAACTGACACAATGAAAATGAAACACTGCATCAAGTTGGAGTTCACAATTCAGACAGAAGAGTAAATTGTCTGACATTTTGGCCTGTTCATGTTTTTATCACAGAGACACAAACAACAACAACAACAAAACCTTGATGTTATTTGACCTGAAACCTTGACTTTCTTAGACTATGAAACCTATCTAAATAAAATAGGAACCAAATCTAGGTAATTTTTAGGCATTTGGAGAAAATACGTATCTCGCAGTGTCAACAGAACTAAATTTGCATGCACATTTGAAGAAAGAAAAGGGGAACATCACCTCAAACTGCTAGAAGAATTCCTTCAAAGCCATAAGAAGGATATCAGGCATAGTGCAACAGAAAGACTTGTAAGGAAACATAAAGGGAAAAGAAATATCGCCCTGCATTCATTGCCTGACTTGTTCTGTTACTTCTTTTTTATCCTGTAAATGTGGTATCATGGAGTGTGACATAACATGACAGCCCAGGAATGTACAGGAATACCCTTTTCTCCCTGGAAGTGATAGCAGGCAACAAACAGCCAGGGACCCAGGGGAGGGAAGCGAATGAAACTGAAATGCCAACACAGAGCTGCAGACAGCTGTTAAGTCATGGCTGGATCTCAGCAGTGCTTCTGCATTACAGATCCCTATTTCCCTCTGAAAGGACAGCATGCACAACGCGAAGGCAGCACCCCACCACTGCTCTGCTTACAGAGGGAATACTCCTGCTATGAAAATATTGTGGCTCTCTAGAAAGCTGCTGCAGTCTCTAAAGCAATTGTGCTCAAGGCACCTGTAAATGTGCACGTCACAGGAGACACATTTATCTTATGATGTGTAAGAAAAATGGAGGGATGCAAACCAGCTTTTTGATCATCTTTAATTTTCCCTCCCAGCTGAAAACTGTGCTGCATCCACGGTTTTGCCTCCACAGCTGCAGGGTAGGGACCTTACCCAGGCTGCCCATGCTGGCAGGTCATTCTTCAACATGTATTGCTAATACAGAAATTCCTTCTTGTTTCTGTATGCCTTGGAACATTTAACAGTTTGGATTGGATTCACTTGAAATTCCATTTAAGCTGTCTGTCCTAGGCTCCCGAGGGAGATACCTCCAAAAGACATCACACATTATATACATCATAAGCAGTACTACCATGTCGTCTTCTTCTCCATTGACTATAGAGGCAGCCAAGTCAATCACCCTAAATTAGATGTCTCATTTTTAGTCAGTGTTACACAATCCACCTTAGGTAAACTATTCATGTATTCAAGAGTACGTTCTGGTGCAGACAAATTGCAGGGAATGGCTTCCAGTCTCACTGCATTTAAACACAACATTGCAATCAGTTATTTTTCATGCTCCCTAGTTAATCAAATTCAGCCTTCACTAAATCTACATTTATTAGTGCTGACAGTCATGCAGAACTTGTCTTCAACAATTAATATACACAAAGACACTGCAAAAATGTAACAGGGAAAATCACTGCATTTGAACATAAGGTGGGTTTTTGGAAAAGGTTGTTCATTTTTGTGATTCTTTTTAATTTAACCTTGCTGCTCCTCCTTTCATTATCCCACGGGCCAGTGTTAATAATCAAGGTCTATGTTATACACTTTGTGCTATAATTAAAGTCACTACTTAATTGGAAAGCCTAACACTAAACAAAAGGGAATCAATAATCTATCTAATGGGAATTCAGAAAACTTGAATTCAGTATCAGAAATAACAGAGCTATTGCCACGTATCCAGCACTGCTACTATGGACACAGCATGGAGTCTGGCTCATGGGGACTCTCTGCTTAGGAGCCATGTCCTCCAAAAACCATTGGTACTGTGTACCCAAACCCTCTGGGGTGACCAATTCCTACGCAGAATAAAGCAGAAAGCAGACATCTCGTGGTCATACCTCCCAGTCATGCCCTACTGCAGTTGGCCAAGCAAAATCAGTCTGAGAAACTTCCTGATAATGGCCTCAAAGTCATTGGAAAGTTTCTCAAGAATGGTTCAGCATTATTGGGAATCACAGTCACAATGTTAACCTGTTCTTCCATCAGTCTCTTCACTGGAGCAATTTAATGTTGCATAACTCATTAAATATTAAGAGACCTGATGGTGACCGGGAGTTCTGGAGACAAAGGCTTGAGCCCACATTACAATTAATATACTGTTATTTATGCGAAGCAAGCAGAGCTCCCGCAGAGGTTGGGAGAAGACCTCCATTACCTCTATAAACAGGGTCAAGTCACAACTACAGGTCTCATTGACAACCTCAGAGGTACTGTACTAACACAGAGCACTGGGGTGCTCAGTGCAGGGGCTGGCTGCTAGTGCCAGTGTGAATCACACAGGGAGTCTCTCTTCCCAGCCAAAGGAGTAGGTGATTTTATCCCTCCCTTGAGGGCTTTACACAGTTCCAGTCTGAGCCCTTTACTGCAAATAGGAAACACTTCCCAACATGCAGTGATAAGCCTTTGGCATACACAGGGATACACAAATAAGCACAGCTGGCCCAGAGGCAGCAGTATGACCAAATTTAGGTTGCCAGCTGATACCCCAAATGAACTGAGTCAGAACTACAACACTAAACACTGCAGTAGCTGTTCAGAGCCTGGCTCTCCACAGAGGAAGCAGCACAAGGGATTTACTCAGACCACACCAGTTCCTTCTGCTCCTGGGCAAGATGAAAAGTCAGCTCAGACATGGGTACATCTGAAGCTGTGTCACCAGTTGTGCACACAGATAACACTGTGTGCAAAGGCGCCTGTGCTATTTGTAGGGGATTCGCAGCTCGAGGAAAATGTCCAGCCTGTGTAACTTGGCAAAGCTGGTTGAGATCTGTATAAAGTCCCAGAGCACGTGTACACACATGTCCCCTCCGCACTGTTCAAAATCCACATCTGGACATTGATTTGGGATCTAATTAAAACACTTGAGTTAGTTTCAGCTCTTACTCAATTTCTCTCCAATAAACCCTCCCAATCTGTTGCCCAGAGGTAATTCCGTCTGCTGAGTTTTCTGTTTTCCCTTTTCTGCTTCAACTTACATCATACGTGCAATCAGAACGGCCAAAATGGGTTTCTCACAATTTAGCATGGGTTTTTGTTTTTAGATTTATCGAAAGTGGGTGCAAAAACCTAAGTCAAAAAGTTTCCTATTAAAAATAAGCCTAAGTGAATCCAAAATATTGTGCCTGTACCGTCATTGTGAAACACTGTCAAAAGGAAATGCTTCATTTTAACTGATGTTTCCCTTTACTGTGACCTGACTACCAATCTGAAAGTAATGGTAGAATCTTATGATAGAGAATCATTATCTTAAAACAGGGAACTGCATGTTCCATTGCTCTAAACATTTAAATAATCACTTTATAGCAGAGGTTTCAGCCTAACACAAAACATTTTTAGGAGGGTTCATTTCAGTTGTCATTTTCTGCTCATCAGAAATTCTGATTCCTGAAAACTGCTGGATCTGTTCCAGTTCAAACACTCCTCGCAAAGGGGCCCATTACGTCGCACTCTGGTTACCCTGAGAGGAAACACAGAATCATAGAAGAGTTAGGGTTGGATCCTCAGGGTCTGTTTTAATTTGGAGATTCTTGTGTCATTTTTCTAAGCAGTGCAAATACCCGGTGTCCCCAGAGGATTTGAAAAGTGGGTCACAAGGCAGAGCAAGCCACAGAGGTAGAGAAAATCAAATAATACCAGGTCTGCGCTTCTCCAATCCACTGATCCAAAAGCTGATGCTCTTTGAAAGCCATCTGCCTTCCTGCCCTGCTCCTGCAGGGACAGCCAACACAGACGGGCAGAGGAGCTGCCCGCTCCAACAGCCTCGAGCAGGGGCTGCTGTACCAGACCACTATCCTCCTCTCACAACACAGAGCTTGCAAACACACATTATTTGGCTCGAGAGTGCTGCTGACTGATGGCTCAAGTATCACAGCGAGTTCACAGAGTTCTATTGCCAAAAGAAAGGGTTAAAATCGAAGGTGATCATCCTGTGCTCTCAAAAGGCATGAGCTCACCGGTCAGTGAAGGACAATCTCTTACAGAAGAGCTGTTCTCTAGCTACTGGCCTCACACTAGCTACTGTTATTAAATCCTTGAATGAACAAATCAGAGGTTATTTACCAAGTCTGCCCTCTTGATAGCACTATTTGATCAATTCCAGAATCCTTTTTGATAGGTAATTAAAAAAGCTTTTCCTTAGCTATAGAGTGGAGTGAACCATTAATTACACTTCAGAGCCCTAGAGATGCAATTCCTTCACTATTGTGAAATGTCTATAGCAAGCAACGAAAATGCTCGCCTCCATAGAAGAACTGAATAAATGAAAGTAATTTCCTTGAGACCTAGATTTCTCTGCCTTTTATGGCTAAGGACTTGAGTTGCCTCGGCACTAATAAGTTTGTTCTTTAAGGCTGAATTTTCTCAATACAAACATCCATGACCATAACACAAAGAAATACCTTCTTTGGCTGATAGAGCCAGCAGACTGAATCCATATATTAGCATTATTGTTATCACTGAAGTGGCACAATGCACTCGGCATCAAGTTGCACAAAAAAAGATCAGTTAAATTAAAGATCCTCACCAAGAGGCAACAACTTCTTGTAAAAGCCAATTTAGCCGTTATGGAAGCTCCGGGATCATATTAACTTTTCTCTAAAGTATGCATAATGCATCACAGCAAGTGCTTTTGACAAGTGCATGTGTGCCTATGTGTGGACGTGTCCCGCATGTGAAGAAACCCCAGAAGTTATTCAAGTTGCAAAGTCAAGTGATGGAATGTTAGAAAATGCCAAATTTACAGGTGTTCCCTTGCAATCCAGCCTGTGCACCAGAACGAACAGGGGAATTGATGCTATCCTGCGAGACGATGCTCATGTTTGAAAGCATCTGGTTAGCTGACACTTCCCAACTTTCCAGGATGCTGCACTGTAAAACAAACAGCTTTTGTGAGTTTGGGGGCCTTCCCCCCACCTCTGAATGAAATTCACAGGGGTTTTGACTTTTTCCTGCATTCTTCATCTTTGGTAAAGTCAAAACGTACTGGCATACAGGGCTGCATCACCTCTGTCTCCATGCGTCACTGGGAAGGATGGAGTCTGATCCTTTGTTACTGGAGCACAAAGAAGATACTTTCTGCTACAGCTGGCAGCAGTGAAGATTGTTATTCCCCCAAAAGCTGCTGCCATTCCCGAAGCCTACTGTAGCAATGCAGCCTGTCCCAGTTAAACCTGTTCTCTTCCCCTACTCTCAGTATCCCGAACAAATTAAGCCACTTGAAGACAAAAGACTACGCAGGGCTATAGGTGGCTGACTATGGACACTTCTTTTTGAAAGTATGGGATCTTTATCAAAATCTCAGCTGTTTTGCTCCACAGCTATATTTGATTATTCAGTCAAACACTGGCCCTATGACATATTGGTAAGAGAGGCCTAGACACAGCATTCCCATGGGTAGGATTCGAGGCTCTTCTGCATCTACACATATTGGTAGGGATAACTGATACAAATACATGTGCTTATGCTTTCCTGTACATATACATGAGGGTGATTGGCCACCACTGGATTTATCTCCACTAAGTACTCAGGTTGACGTGATCACAACACACTCATTTTGAATATGGAAGAACATAAATGGAAATTAAACCAATATTATTTCACCACTAAATAACACTTTTCCCAGAGAATCACAAAATAAGCTCTAGCTTAGCCAAGTACTTCCACATATAAAATAACCTGTTCCTTACAAGAGAAGGGTCTTTCCTTCCATTGCACAGAGGAAATAGGTATGTTAAGTGAGGCTAGAAAGTCCTGCTAATACTTTACTGCTAGGAAAAGAGGCCAGGACATTAAACATCCTGAGCTCTCTGCAATCTCTTTTCCATAACGGTATGGCCCTTGAAAAACTTCAGATATTAATATTATTTACGTATCTCTGAAATACATTTTTATGCCTCTGATATTGAGAAGAAAAAGCTGAGACATTTATTACACCACGTTAAGATCAAACTATGGTTCTGTAATTATAGTGTGAACTGTAATCACAAGCAAGCTAGTTACTGACATTGCTTCGATTTGGCACACAAACAAAACATGCAAAATATCTGCTGCTGTCTCCTGTACTTAGTGATTCCTATGTTAAAGAAAAGGCTTCTGAGTGAAAAGGAATATCTGCACTGTCAGCAGGAGGTAGGAAGGCAGAACACAATGCAACTGCTTAGGAAAAGCATTTTGAGAGCAGGACTATCAGCTCAGGTTTGCAGGCTTTACTGCAGTGGAAGGACATGGAGGTGACTTCAATTTAGGAGCCTTCATGGTCACGCTGTCTGACATCTCTTTAATGTAACATATTCTTTTGATTTGCTGCATGGGGATGAAAATACCTCCTGAAAAGCAATTAAACTGCTGATTGTTTACTGAAGCTATGCTACTAGATGGAACAGAAGGCTTGCTCTACAAGAATAAGATACTGAACAACAATAAGATGGAAGTTCAAAGATAAAATGAACTAAAAGATAATACTTCTGATCAAATGTCTTTTAAAAGAAGACTAAGCCTGGAATATTACAAGTCCCACATTTGCATAAGAAATTCATGTTTACATTCATAAATTGTGTCTATGCCATGCAGACTTGAGTATAAATTCTCTTTATCTCTTTAATTCCTACTGCTGTATACAGATCTGAACATTTTAAATGGAAGCCAGAATAGGGAAAAAGTATGGTTTAATACTTTGGGAATACTTGGAACACTGTGTGCAGTTCTGGTGTCCTCAATATAAGAAGGATACGGAGATGTTGGAACAAGTCCAGAGGAGGACACAAGGATGATCAGGGGGCTCGAGCACCTCCCATATGAAAACAGGCTGAGAAAGTTGGGACTATTCAGCCTGGAGAAGAGACGGCTGCGTGGAGACCTCATAGCAGCCTTCCAGTATCTGAAGGGGGCCTATAAGGATGCTGGGAAGAGACTATTCATTAGGGACTGTAGTGACAGGACAAGGGGTAACGGGTTAAAACTTAAAAGGGGAAGTTTAGATTGGATATAAGGAAGAAGTTCTTCACTGTTAGGGTGGTGAGGCACTGGAATGGGTTGGCCAAGGAAGTTGTGAATGCTTCATCCCTGGCAGTGTCCAAGGCCAGGTTGGACAGAGCCTTGGGTGACATGGTTTAGTGTGAGGTGTCCCTGCCTATG